>CAWVQL010000347.1:0-32405 GCA_963932265.1 Thymelicus lineola | reverse complement strand
CTTAAGGCTCCGTGCCGCGATATCAACAATTTTGGTCAATTTTAATCACTGTTTGTGTGAACAGGATAAAGAGACTAAGCTTTGTTTTTTATAACTATAAGAGTCTAATTCTTGTTCTTGCTGATAGCGCAGACGAATTTAACATATTATTTATAATAATGGCAAATCACCACTATTTAAAACCCTTCTTTTCCGAAAAGTAACGAGCAAGTGATTTTTGTCTTCGTTTTACAACGAAAATACAAAATATTCCAAACGTTAAAAAATATAAATAACATGAATATACGGTCTATTATTAAGTAGCCTAGCCAGTTTTTTAAATTCCTATCCAAATATAGCAGAAATTTTTTTTGAAATAACGTAATTTCGTTCGAAGTAAATATTTTTTTCTATTAATTAGAAACATTTTAAGGAAATTTTAAAAAATACACATTAATCTTAAGTTAATCCTTTAATAGAATCAAAATTTTATTTTATGAAAAAATAATGATTTCGTTTGTTAATAATAGTTGCAAACTGAACTATATTATGGACCGCATTAAATATATTAAACCAGTACCGCCGAGGCTATCAACGCGTGAGGACGTATTACTTTTTTTCCCGCGACGCTCGCGTGTTTTACGTAAAAATTTACACAAATTGTACGCCGACTATCACATTTTGATCCAATTATTAAATTAATTATTTTTTATTTTAATAACACCATGCATCATCATGTTTCTATGTATTACAAAATTGGCTGTTCGAAGGGGGGTGGGGTAGTTATAGTAGTTCATATAGTTAGGAAGAAGATGAATTTACTGAATTCAGCGAACATACCCGAGTGGGGTATCAAATGAAAGGGTTTGATTTGTGTAGTACTAAATTGACTGTTTAAGGGGGGGGGGGGGGAATCAACAAGGGGCCATCCATAAATTACGTCACACAAATTTCATGACTTTTTGACCCCTCCCCCATCGATATCACCCCCTAGTGTGACGTCACATATTATAAATTTTACTCCTAGAAATTATTAAATTACGTTCCATTTTTGTTTTTCAACTTAGTAATTCACTTAGTAGTACTTCAAGTGTTTCAACTTACATTTTGAAGTGAAAACTTCTTTAGTACGGGGGTGATTTGAAATTCGATGAAACGAAACTGTCCAGTAAAAAGAGACAGACACATAAATTCTAAAGTGAGATAGGAAGCATTGTACAGGGGAGGGGGAGGGGAGTTGAGTTGAGTTGGCGCCGCTGTGGCAAGGTTGCGCTCCAAAAATACCGCCCCGGGTCCCGATGGTGTTTCGGGTCGAGAGCTGGTTTCCGCCCTAGACGCCGCAGAGTCCCTGGAGTAGCGACTAAGGGGACTCCTGAATGCCTGTCTCGAGCAGGGAAAATTTCCTAAGGCGTGGAAAACAAGACGAAAATTGGTCGTGCAAATCCAGCAAACAATTAATAATAATTACCGACGTACGTCAAGCCTATTCATGACTTTTGCATCGTGCATTGTGCATTGCCTTGGCGGGACGTACAGCATGATTGGGCGTGTATAAAAGGTTTAAGCTCTGAGTCTGAATAACCTGCTTATGTTTTGCGGCGCAAAACTGAATGACCTGCTTGCTTATGCCCGGTATTTATGGGTACGCAGACGATTGCACAGTGGTAGAGAGATACCTACCAAGTCTCAGGGCCAGTCAGGACGAAATTCAGTCTCAAAGAGAGGCCATGGTGGCTCGTGTGAATCTCACACTTCGGGCTGTGTCCGAGTGGGGCGAAGCCAATCTTGTGAGATTCAACGCCGCTAAAACGCACACGTGTCTATTTACCGCCAAGAGCAGACCGCTTACCTTGGCTCCTACTTTTCGGAATATGCCCTTGGATTATACCGACTGCCTTCAGTTGTTAGGGGTAGAGATATCCTCGAAACTCAACTTTGGGCGGTTCATTGAGACCAAGGCTAAGACTGCTGCAAGGAAACTTGGTGTCCTTGCAAAGGTGCGGCGGTACTTCACACCGAGGCAACTTTTAACCTTGTATAAAGCTCAGGTTCGGCCGTTTGTGGAGTACTGTTCGCATATTTGGGCAGGTGCAGCCAAATGTCACCTTTCTGCCTTGGACTCGATGGAGAGGCGTGCGAAGAGGCTCATTGGTGACCCAGATTTGGTTGAGACCAATCTGCAAAGCCTCGAGCACAGGCGTAGAGTAGCCAGCCTTTCGGTTTTCTACAGGGCACATTTCGGAGAGTGTGCACAGGAATTGTTTGATTTAATTCCCCCATCTCCATTTCTCCATCGAACGTCACGACGCACGGCGGGGATCCATCCTTTTGTTGTGAACATCCCGCCGGTAAGGACGAGGCGTTTTGCCTCTTCATTTATTATACGCATCGCCAAAGACTGGAATAAATTGCCTTAATCGGCGTTCCCGCCTGCCTATGATGTGGATGTCTTCAAGAAAAGAGTGAATAGGCTTTTACTAAGTTAATGTGCTTACCACCTTGGACCACATCTTCACTTAGGGAACATACCAAAACCACGTGCCTTATTTAGGGGGGGAGGGGGGTCTTCAAAACACCACGATTGGTCACAGAGAGGAGGGGGGGGGGGCTTAGGTTTTTGTCACGTAGTCAATATTTTAGCAACCATTGCGCCACAAGTCGTCAAATATAAGCAAAATTATTATTTTTGCAAAAAAGTATTGAAAATCGTATTTATCATTTACCACGTGAAAACTAGGGGGGAGGGGGGGTCTTCTCATATACTACGAATGGTCACGAAGGGGGGGGGAGGGGGGTAAAAAGTTGGAAAAAATGGGTTACGTGGTTTTGGTATGTTCCCTTACCATCAGGTGGGATTGTGGTCAAGCATTAACTTATTTGTGTAAAAAAAATCAACAAATTAAACCTTATGATCATATAGGTAGGGTTGAAAATATTTTTAAGTATAAAACTTAAATTAAACATTTAAAAAACCCCAACTCAAAAAATAACAAAAAGTCTGAATATGTAAAAAGTCATAAAATAAATTTTCAAAAACTCATAAATAACATGAATATTACAAATGTACTAGCTGACCCGGCAAACTCTGTACTGCCTAACAACTCACCCCTCTCGAGGTCTCCCTCGAGCCCCATCTCCCTTCTCTTTCCCCTCTCCCTCTCTCTCGACTGTCAGTTATGAAATAAAAAAGTTAGATATGTCGCTGATGGTTACATTAGAAAGATAATATTATGGTCGTTAAGTTTTCAAAGAAATCAGACCTCATACTACAGCTATGAAACAGACAAATTTCTGAACGCACCTATAAATATCTGACAACCAAATGACAATTTGACAAAAGATATCAAATGTTTCACAGCTAGGAACAATTTGTTTGTTTTTAGTATTTTTCATTACTTATTATTCATATTTTCCACCGTTTACACCTTCCCTGAAGTTTCACAAATATTTCAAGATCAAAATTAGCCAAATCGGTCCAGCTATTCTCAAGTTTTAGCAAGACAAACGAACAACTATTGATTTTTATATATAGATTATTTAATTTAACTAAATAAAACTTTGTCGTGTTGGGGGACGGCTCCATATTAAAAACCCATCCATCAGTCTTGATAGGTCCACTGCTGGACATAGACGACATTTTTCCGAGACGTGGGCGCCAATAGATTACATTTCTTCCCCAACGGTTATCTTCGAACTGTGTGGCCAGCCTATTGCCACGTCAGCCGGCTAATTCTTTGAGCTATATGGGTTACCTTTGTTCGTCTACGGATCTCCTCATTTTTAATTCGATCACGCAGATAAATACCAAGCATAGCCCTCTCCATAGCCCGCTGCGCTACTCTGAGCTTGTGGATTAGGCCAATAGTGAAGCACCACGTATCGGATCCGTATGTCATCGCTGGCAACACACACTGCTCGAACACCTTCGACTTCAGGTACTGAGGTAGTTTTTTGGAACGACAAGATATGACGCAGTTTCCCGAACGCAGCTCATCCGAGTTGGATTCTACGAGTGACTTCTTTCTCGAAGTTGGACTTACCCATCTGGATCAATTGTCCCAGGTAAATGTATTCGTCTACAACTTCGAGAGCAGCGCCGTCAACAACCGGTATGGGTGTGACATGGACATTTGACATGATTTTCGTCTTGTCCATGTTCATCTTAAGACCCACCCGTTGTAAGGCGCTGTTCAAGTTTCCGAGCATTGTACCAAGTTCCTCCAGTGAACCCGCCAGGATAACTATAAATCATCGGCATATCGTAGGTGTATGAAGTATTTAGTATTTTTATATACCAGTTTTTATCAGAATTAAAATGTTGAATAACTTTATAAAATGACTGATGTAATGGAAACTGGCCAAGTCAAATCTAACCTACTTTAAGATCTCACATATTTAAATAACAGCAATTGTTATAGATATCCAATAAAGCAAAGAAATAGAGTTTAATACTTGTTCACAATGTTATTTTGTTCCTATAAATACATATTTCGATTTTGCATAGAACTTTGCACTCATTTAGATCTCCGTTCTTTTTGCGGCGAAGCCCACAGCCAAGCTTAATTTTTGAATTGAACTTGACTCTCCTTTTTTACATATATTTTTGGTGGGATATCATTACTTTTTATAAAGAAAACTAGGCAATGCCACGTGCCGCAGACGATAGACCGTTGGCCGGTTGTTTAGCGCATATTACAAGTTTTTTCTGTGATGGGGACACCACTTATTTTTCAACTTTTTTATTTTTTGATGTTTCCTACGCTTACACACAATTACCACGCTGAATTCCAAATTTCATCCTTCTAGGTCATCTGGAAGTAGGTTAGATTTAGGTACTATATGTCAGTCAGTCAGTCAGTGCTAAAATTTACGACTTTTTGACCTTCATATCTTTATAACCGTTTGAGCTAGCTTCATGAAATTTGGGCTTCTATATGTCCTTATGGATGTAATTAAACACACGTAGTAGGTTTTTGTTATAGAGGTTTTGAGTTATAGAAGGGTCAAAAGTGGCACCAAGTGGTTCATGTAATATTACACTCGGCGCTGGCTAGCCAGTTCCTTTGCTTGAACTTGGCTTGACACGCTGCCGCGTGTCTAGGTTTATTGTATGATTTTTTTACTTTTTACCTAATCAGACTTTTTTGTTTTTTTGAGTCCGGGTTTTTTAAATTTAAGTTTATATAATACGCCAATTTAATAGGTTATGAATATGACAACATATTTAGTCCCAGAGCTCACAAAAATTTTTTATGGCCTAAAATTTTAATTGCATTTTCAAAAACATTTTTTATGAAATCAAGACTCGTTTGATTTTCGGGTAGGTACCATTGAAACATGTTAA
Source organism: Thymelicus lineola (assembly GCA_963932265.1). Classification (NCBI taxonomy): domain Eukaryota; kingdom Metazoa; phylum Arthropoda; class Insecta; order Lepidoptera; family Hesperiidae; genus Thymelicus; species Thymelicus lineola. Next base: position 27,082 of record CAWVQL010000347.1, on the reverse strand, counting down.
ATTTGTCTGTACACTCTAAGTTTATCGCAAACATAAATGAAATCTCTGAAGGAAAACACTGAATAACCTAAATATGTACCTAGTGTGTGTTTATCTAAAACTTTTTCATTTTGATTGTAATAAATATACTAAATTAATATAGGTACAAAAACATTCCAGACTTTTATTTCTAAATTGTTCATACTATGCATCCTAAAATTATTATCAACTAAAGGATCAAAATTGTTTAAGCTCGAACTTCAGCCAGGTGTGCGTGAACGATGCACACAGACATAGCTTCGCAATGAATATGACATAACTCTGTCAAATAAATTTTCGGCACGGCCTCTTAAGCTTAATGTAAGAGAGAGGGAGAGGAAGAACGGCTGTACCGATTTTAATGGTCTCTGATTTGTTAAAACAACTAAAACTATAAAAGCTTTATTAAAAGTATCACTACATTTATTGATTGTTAGGCAATACAAAGTTCGCCCGGTCAACCAGTAATTTTATAATATTTAGGATTGAGTCCTTAAAAATAGTGTAAAAACATTGCGCGTCTGAAGTGATATAGTTTTCTAATTAATATACATTTATCATGTATTTTCGTTAATTAAACCAAACAAATTATATAATACTGATACTGGATCTGGTAAAAATGGCATGGTGTTTCCCAAAATCCCACAAATTATTCGTGCTGCAGGCTAATTAGATCGGAGCGCGTCTGTATCGAACAAAGGCCAGTGCTACATTGGATTCTAATTACACTTTATTAGATTTGACCAACATTTAAAGCCTGGTCCACTTTGACCCGGAAATTGGATTGCTTAGCAGTTAGAATATAGTTCATAAAAACTGCGTTTGTTTCTTTATAGCGGAAACGTGTGCGAGATTTAAAGCGATCTTCTTTGTTAGAATCTACAAAGGGGTCTAAAGAGCTCACTGGTAAGGGAAAAAGTTATAATCGGTTAATCTACTCCTAGTGGGTATTAACTTATTAAATAATAAATAGAAAAACAAAGAGGTATTTTTTCAACACTAGCTTTAAAAAGCTTATTTATAATATAATCTTTCAGTCAAAGAAGAATATAATTAAAAATTTAATTACTAGCTCATGCCTGGTTCTTTTGCAACAAAATATACAGTACTTGTTAAATTGATTACGGTCCGACTGTGATGACATCATATCAGATAAGTCAAACATTCAGGGTACGGTTATAAGCATGTGACAGAAAAAGTGACACACAAAATTATATAAAGCATAATTTAATAACGCTTCACACTCATAGCCCCACACTAGGATTCCCTGTGTCGTGGGTACCATGAACAACACACAAGACAAGGATATTCACACCCAGACCGAGAACAGAAACTCATCATTCAGATTTCCACGTCGCTGGGAATCGAACCCAGGTCCCTTGGTGCGGCGATCCGGCATAGTAAGCATTGCGCCACACGGGTCTTCAAAAATCATCTTAATTGTGTATTTAACAGTGATATTTTTATTTGAAATCGCCCTTGCTTCGCTTCGGGAAAAATAGTAAAAATATATATATATATAATATATATGTATAGCCTATGTCACCCGGGGATAGTGTAGCTTCCTAACAGTGAAAGAATTTTTCAAATCGGTTCGATAGTTTAGGAGCCTATTATTCAATGCAAACAATAAAATGTTTCCTGTTTATAATATTACTAGGAAAACGCCCTCGCTTCACTTCGGGAAGAATAGTAAAAAAATATAGCCTATGTCACCCGGGGATAGGGTAGCTTCCCAACGATGAAAGAATTTTTCAAATCGGTTCGGTAGTTTCGGAGCCTATTCAATGCAAACAATCAAATCTTTCCTCTTTATAATATTAGTATAGATTAGTATAGATAATGTGTTGTTGTGTTGCGATGTAATATTTACTGGCGTAGAGCCGTGCGTAACTCACGTAGCACCACGTAGCAGTCACGTAGCAATCGTAGCGGGTACACTGCCATACCATCCGCTACACGGATGCGCAATTAAAACTTTTTTAGACACGAACTTATCGGTAGAGCGGAGCTGTAAACGACTGCTGTAAACATTTTGCTTCTAATTGGATCCGACATGATTTAAAAAATTGCATTTAATGTAGACGCGGCTTTGCAATTAGTCGTGCTCTAGTTAGATCCTATTTACATAACATAATAACGTAATCATTTGATGTAAATTACATTGATGTTTTTCTGTTTCAAGTTGAGCTGCTTGGCTGCCACTGCTTTGCTGTTTTATAATTTTTTATGGCAGTAGCGAATTCGTCAATTTGGATTATTCATTTATTTTCAATATAAACTTTTATCTTTTCGCCTTTATTTTGTTCTTATAAAAGTAACAGGACAATAAAACATTATTAAATCGTTTATTTCATTTATTAGTATTATTTTGTTAGATGTATAATATTTAAGGTACAAAGTTTAGTTAATTTTGAAAGATAATATATAAATATAATATTTATTGATGTTAACATTTGGCGCTTTATTACTTTACGATAATTACATTTCTTTTTGCTGGAAGAAAAGAATTCTAGATATTTTATTATTAATATTATAAATGTGTAAGTTTGTGAAGATATTTGGATGTTTTGGCTGACATTTGGAATAGAGATAACTTATAGTATATACGAGTATATTGGATTAACACATAGACTACTTTTTACTCTGTAAAAGTTCAGGGTTCCCGCGGGATTTGTAAAAAATCGATATCCAAGCGCGCGAAGCCACGGGCATCTTCCAATATTATGTAATCCTAATCCATAATTCTACTTATAGGTGCACTATATTTTGATTTGGTTCTACAAATCTAAATTAATAAATCAAAAAATTCATTTCGAAATTACTCTACCGCGGACGAAGCCTCGGGAAAAAGCTAGTATGCCATATAAAAGTAAAAATCTAAAGCATTTGTCGTAACTTACAAGTAGTACAACAGGAAAATTATAAATACATGAGCATGTCGACAGTCATAAAGTGTAAACGTATTTGTAAGCATGAGCGTCGATGTCGAAGGCTTTCCTCGTGTTTACTTACAATAGTGATCGTTAACCTGTGACTGCTTTAGATATTCAAACAAAACTGTACAATAAGTTGAAATCCAGAGTAAATAGCATTATGATGTTAAAATATGCGTTATTCTAGTGGCTTACACGCTAGGCTTCGAATTCTGCAGTCAAATCTAGTATTTCAGAGTTATGCGTGTGTTAGAAATAAATTATCATTTGCTTTAGAAATCTGCAGACAAATCTAGTATTTCTATATGTGTATTAGGAATAAATTATCATTTGCTTTAGAATCAAAAGTTCATTTTTTCATTTGTATTATAATAATAAACGCTTTAAAGTACAGACAGTACTACTTCAGCTGGGTAAACTCTGGTACTTGCGCGTGGACATATATTGGACTTTATCTTAAACCCTCTAAATGTGTATTGAGATAAAAAGTAAACAAACAAGGATTTTACAAGAGTTAAGAATAAAAAATCTTACAACGTACTAATATTATTTTGAATGATTTATCTCGAAACTGGAAGCCAATAGCTATCTATCGAACCAGTATCTAAACATCACAAATATATTGTGCAAATATGACCTCCATCGGTCAAGACGTTCATATTTGTAACTAATGACACACCCTCGCTTCGAAACACATGATTCCTATGTTTGCAAATAACATCGCACTCGAAACCACTGTGTTTTCATCAGGCATTTTATGATATTATTATGTACTCGTAATTATGTTATATATTTTAAAAAATTAATAACAAGTTGAATAACAAGTTTTCAATTACCTCAGTACTCTGTTATTTATCAACCAATTTTTAAAATATATATTGTTTCTGAATGGATATATGTATTTTCTAGTTACATATTGGTCCCATATTTATCAAAAGTCAGATCTGATGATGGGATCCGTGAGGAACTGAAAGAACTCCTACAATATTATAGGTATACTTAAGTTTATTTTCCTTTAAGGAAAACGAAAGGAAAAATCCTTTATAATTACCTGAAAATAATTACCTGAATTTTTCCTTTAAGGAAAAATTCAGGTAATTATTTTCTCTTAATAAACATTGATATTTTCTTCCTTCCTTTTCTTCCTGTATACCTACTATTTGAAGATACTAAGATTCGATATTAAATTAACATTAAACTCGATAAAAATACAATAAGTATTCATGTGATGATTTATCAACACTGTTCATTACATTGCGTTTATAGCTATCAATAATATTTCAGATTAGATAACGCAATAACATGGGGAGAGCGGCTCGTTAATTTTATTGAATGTTAATTAGCACAGACTAGATCACCTGCTGCCGTCACAATCCTGTATGATAAGTATTGGTGTTTATAGTCGCATTGCCAATCAACGCAACGTTCAGATAACAATGCGATTTAGGCAGCGCGAAGTAATTACATGCGATATACGGGTATGAAGTTATTATATCTGATCCTACAGATCAATTATTGTGATCCGTCCTGATGAAATTAGAATTTTTAGTCAGACATGTGATGTTTTTTACTGTTTTGTAGTCAAAACGGAATTCCTATTAATAGTTTCGTCATATCTGTCCGTCGGAGATCCTTAGTGATAGAAAGCTGCCATTTGGCAAGGATATGTACATAATTACTAAAACAACAAACTCGTATAAATTTTTTTCCAGGGGAACTACCCAACAGGTAAGTTGAGGATGATTTTTTCCCGTCTACCCCATGGTTTAAGGTATCGTCAAAAGTTCTTTCAAAAATGTTATGGGTCTGCAAACCACAATTTTTTGATTCTCGGGTCATTGAATTTTGGCTAGAGTCAAGTCCCACTTTCTTTTCCAGCTAAATGTTAGGCGTTGGACTTGTTAAAAAAAATCACGGCAGTAGTATAAAATTTTATACTTTTATATTATACTATTACGATGAATTTATTATATAAGGAAAACTATCACGGCTAGAATTGATAGACGATAAGCTATGGAATTGCGCGTGCCCTGAAATGCACTTGGCCGAATAGTGCGGATGAGATTTTTTAATATTGGTAATTTTTATACGACTGTAAACAATGTAAATAAATCGACCAGTTATAGCAATTCAATTACTGTTGTATTATTGATGTTTTTTAATCAGTATGGCACGCAAAAGTTACTTTGTTCTTACACCTGGCGTTCAAAATTATTCTATACGAGTAACCGCCCCCGCTTTGCTTCGGTTTTCATTATTTTTTACACCTTGGGTTATATTATTGGAGTTTTATTAAGGATCCCAAATTTTTTTTGATAATATAATATAGCCTATGTCACCCGGCGATAGTGTAGCTTCCCAAAAGTGAAAGAAATTTTCAAATCGGTTCAGTAGTTGCGGAGCCTATTCAATGCAAACAAACAATCAAATCTTTCCTCTTTATAATATTAGTATAGATGAAACACTTTTAAGTGCACGTTTTATAATGAAAATTACGGCTCAGATCGTGTCTACATTTAATTTTCGTTTTTAGACTCGAATGCCATGAATTTACACAGTGGTGTACATTTGGAACGGTGTTTAATAAATACAAATTGAAACAATCATTGCAAAACGGTGGTGAGTAATCATCGAAATAGGATTGTCACTTTCCAATTAGTGCTACGTCGACTGAAACTCGCTCAATGATAGGTCCTTTCATCGTCACTAGGGTAAGGGAGCTTTTCAATGTATAATTTAAACTTGCCATTGTATTTTCACTACATCGACATTATTCTTTACTATTCTTGTTCTATTGCGATTTGTGTAATAAAATGTGACATCTCGACGTTTCCTTGTCATTAAAGTCCAAGGATTTTCTTTTAACAACAACAGGGTTAACAGAAAACAAATTTTCTACAATTGTTATGGGATTATAAGTAATACTTTACTTTTTTGTGTAAAATAAAATAAGGATGTATAATAGTAAGCGATTTAAGGGGCTCCAGTCATATTTGAATTTAAACTCATATCTTATTGTAGGCTACTATAAAATCTGTAACTATGTACTGTGTAAAATCTGTATCTATAAATGTGTACTGTGACCCTGTAAAATCTAGCTTCTACCTATTTCAGTAGCTACCTACGTTATTCTTGAAATAACCATCAACAGTTCTGCCTCTTTTTTGGTTGGCAACTTGTCAACGTTACGGATATACATGTGTAGTAGTGAAATTAACAATCAATGGTCCTGTCTGCTGGTTGGTTATTATTCCAAACATGTTTTTTAAACAAATGGCTCCAATATCCATTAATAATACAATGAAAAGGACATATACTTTCTTACAAACATACTACCATAAAGGTTTATACATATAACAAGATTATTTTATCTCTACTGATGGAGGAACCATTGCACATATCCCTTGAGGGTATAATGAAATTTACGTGCTACATCCAGATTTACCTCGCGATCGAACTGCGCAGTCGTCACTGAGAGTGCCCCTTGACCTCGCTGGATGGTGGCTGCGCTTATAAACAAATATATTCAATGTTTTGCTTAACAAAATCGTCCTAGACATAGAACTTATCTAGCTCGTCATTGGAAGATAATGGTATATAGATATACCGTGACATTATTTAGCATGTATACTTAGTAAGGACAAATCATCTAACTACTAAGATCATATGAAACGTAAAAAAGTAACACATTACCCAAAAAAAGAAGTTTTTATTATAATTTTAAAACTCCTACTTTGAATGGTCGGCTTACAAGTTTTATTTCTTAGGATATATTATAACAAAATGTATCTTTTTAATCTAAACAATATTCCATCCTCTTATTATAGATGCAAAACTTCAACATCAAATTAATCAGTTTTTTAAATAACTTCATTAAAATATAATGGACTTAATAAACTTTAAGGAAATACCTAAATAGGTAGTAATTATAACATGCTTTCGTTGACTTTTTCCCCAAGTGTAATATTTATTCAATTGACATTCATTTATGAGCGTGTTTTTACTTTTCATCGTGCTTTCATTACGTATTTTATTGACAGGGATATAAAGAACACCGTAGTTTGGTGGGTATACTATTACCAAGAACGATTTTGAATTTCGTGTAACTCGTGTGACTTCGGTAAACTAATTTATTTACAACCAACAGTTTGCCTAAAATCTACAACTAAATGTCTTTGTTACCTCCTACATTTGGCCGGTTTTAGTGTGATCCAGCATCCAACGCGTATTCAAGTCCTTGTTATTTACCAACCAATTTAATTTCGAGCAACTCCCAGTGACCAATTTACTAACGCGTTATCTTTAAGCTGCTTTGTCATAGACCTAGAATAATGAAGAGATATTGTTGGCTCACTATAATTGCATTCGCTCCAATAGGAATGTTTCATAGTGAAGTGCTATTATATTTTTAAGCACCATACTTGCCTTATCATGCATGACATGTTTACATATTGGTAATATTATAAGATAATAAATGCATTCAAATAAAGATTGCCAATAAATACATTTTAAATCAAATAAAAAACACAATGATTTTCTATAGAAATATCAAAAGTGAGTTGTGAATATAAAACGCCATGTTAGAACCAGCTTAGTAAACTTCTTGCATACAATGATACAAGATTGAAGTAGAAAAGTTACATGTATTCGTACGTGCAGCTGCGTAGAATAAAATCAATGTGTGTCTGTCTCAATGTAAGAGCACGCTAGTGAGATCGTAATTACAGTCACAAGGGGCAATGTAAGTGTGCTCTACGCCATTCAACATATATATATATGCGCAATGTTACATGATGAAACCTTTGTTGAGGCATCTATGACATAATACAGCGGAATGCGATGCATTTCAAGTTTTTGAAAAATGCTCCATCCTGTATTAAATTAATGTTTGAATGAAAGATTAATATGCAGGGGAAGAGCTATATTATCCAACTGAATAGGAATCTACTGTAACTTGGCAATTTTTAATTAGGTAAGTTATAAGTTAATTTTATAATTTAAAATTTATAATTTGAAATAATATTACTAGTATTCATTCGCTAAAATTGTTTATAACCTGCTATACCAACTGTGTAAGGTATTGAAAATTACTTGGTCTTTGATATAATTAATAACATTTAGGTATAGTAAGTAATTAATTTATTATCATCACATCAAATCACGTTGGTGGTAATGCATCATCAAATCTATAATCTATTTCCATTAAAGAACTTCCCAAGTTGACCAAGAATTATATAGTACTACAAGTATCTGTTGAATCTTACCTCTCCACTTTGAAAGTCGCTAAATTACTTGCATTTGCTATAATTATATTATTTTTATTAAGACTGATAAAATCATTGTAATATATTATTTCTGAATGTATCATAATACAATAGAATACAATACATCAAACTTGGTTGAAGTGCCCTTTACTCGTGAAACATTTAACCCGCCGAACTAAATCCAATAATAAAAAATATACAGTGGAACATACAACCTCCTCTTTTTTAGAAGTCGGTTAAAAAACGAACTGTATTTATAGTAGATACTAAGAAGGTTAATAAAAGTTTAAATACATATTGATATCACTTGTACGGCCGAGCCGACGTGAATTTGAATTATGAAAAGCGACATAGCTTTCCCGTACGAAGGCCATCAGCACTCTACACTCGTAGCTAACAGTCTGGCTGGAGATACAATTGCTAATATATTAATTCTTTAAAAGAACTGTAGTTTAAAACGAATAATAAAATACATTTCTTAGGAACATGAATTATCCTACTAAATGATGTGAAAGTTTTGTTGTTTGTCAATTTGGTTACACCTATTGACAATACGTAACAAAAATTTAAATAATAATAATGAAAATTTTTACAGAATTTGTGAAGAGGAACCTAGAGAGTAGTAGTTGTGTCGGGTATGTACATCAATGGCCTATCATTGTCTAATTGCATTCGCATTAAACGGTCACAAATTTTGATGTGAAACATCTATAAGCGAGGGGTAAACCTGATTTTCGGCGTGGTGAATGGCAACGCTTAGCCGCACTATATTATTATGGTAGGGCAATATGAAAAAAAAAATATAATAACACAATGTGGATAATCATAAATAAACTTAGTTTGATAGGCTGTAGCGTACAATAGGACAAAACTGTCATCATTTTCTGGAGACAATTCGTAATATTGTATTTTTTCATCATGCCATTAGTTCCTGTCATAATCTGTACTTTTATACCTATTAGTTGTATAAAATAATTTCGATGTTTCACATCTGCCAGCCGCCCCGTGAGGCTCACATTTTTTGTGAGAACTGTGCATTATGATGTAACACTTTTCTTTATAAAATTTCACAACTATTCTCTGTATTAAATTTTTGTCATTAGTAACACAAGAATGTGAAGGAAAGGATTGAAACAGTGAAATACAAGACTTTAGTACATGCGTCCTAATAAATAGCCTTATCTTTTCAATAGGCTTTATTAAAAACCAGCCTCCTTAAAATACAGTACAAGGAGGACTTTAGAAGGAATTAGCCATAGTTAAATTAAATTTGTGATTTTCATACAACTAAGAAATTGAAAATTAAAATATAATATAATGATAACATTCAGCAATGCTTACAAAACTTCGGAAACTTGGCGTAGACGGGAGGGATACGTCGAAACAGGCCAATCATTTGGGATGTGAAGGGTGATACATAATCCCAAATAACTCTGGCAGCACTCGGAGAAAAGCACCGAATATAAAAACAATTAGGCATATAATCTGTTAATTCGAAAGCCTGCCCCAATGACGAAATGTCTAGACTGTGTCGGTTATTATTCAATGTCAGTATTAAGTAATACTTAAAATATAATAGAAGGTTGTTCGTTGTTGTTGCGCGAAATTCAAATCGGTAACAACAATAAATGGAATTGACGGAGCGTTACAAATTATGTAACGATTTCAGGCTGGCTAGCTGTCTGGAACGAAATCTATTGGGCTTAAATATTGGGCTTAAAATAACCATACGCAAAAACATGTTTATTCATAAAATTTAAAGCTACAAAAGCAACATGCATGCAAACCGTGTATGCATGTTATGTGTATTCGTATTATGTTTGGTTAGAACACACGATAATCAAAATAAATGTTACGTCATCCATCTTCAGAGTTCAGGTACCTCAACGAAGATTGGTATCCGTTATGGTATTAGTTATACCATAATATTCTAGCTAGTACCCATTACATTTAAAATATACGTGTGTCATACTTGTGTATTCCTAATTTCGACTGCGCAGTATTAGAATCAGTTTGTAATTAGGTAAAGATAAATAAATTATTATAGCAGTGATAGCCTAGTGGTTAGAACGTTGGTCTCCCGAACGCGGGGGCCCGGGTTCAAATCCTGGCACGCACCTCTAATTTTCAAATATTATGTGCGCATTACAAGTTAATTATCACTTGCTTCGGTGAAGGAAAACATCGTGAGGAAACCTGCACACCTGAGAGTTCTCCATAATGTTCTCAAAGGTGTGTGAAGTCTACCAATCCGCACTTGGCCAGCGTGGTAGACTATGGCCTGTACCCCTCACATTGTGAGAGGAGACCCCGAGCCCAGCAGTGGGACAATTATGGGTTGTTGCTTAGCTTTTTTTTGCTTTATGTCTTCTGTGCCGTAAGTTACTTATTGATATTTTTGGCCAAAAGCACATGGCAACCAAATTTGTTCGCTGTAAATCATTCTATTGATGATTAACAAAACCAAAACACTTGTAAACCTTCATAGTAGCCTGGAATTTGTACGGTAGTAACCTACAAAAACCTCCAAATATATTGTTACCTTGTTAGTTTTGCGTGTGGGTATATTTAGGTAGGAAGATTTTTGTTCTCGCAAATATAAATTTAATAAAAATAGGTATGACACAAATTATAGCAAAAATTGTCTGTATGGAACCTCAAATCTCAAAAATAAGCGTAATAATATACCAAATATGGAAAATGAAGAACATTACCGCCACTGCCCATAACTTTCCCACTTTTTGGTTCACATCTCCTCCCAAAAAGAACATAAGGTAAATTAGTTAAATCTTAATTTAATATCAATTGATACTTAACGCACATCTAAAAAAAGTATGCACAAATATCATGTACCTACATACAATTGCTGTTTTTCTTCACTGAATCAAGATTACAATTTTTTAAGTAGGGGAAACGATATGTACATCGTAAATGATATTCAAACCACTAGGCGTACTCTACTAAATTAATTCTTCAAATGTGTAAAAGCTGTTCTTAATAATAATTGCGAAACTGATACACAATTCACAAAAAACATGAAAAACTACATCGTTAATATCTGCCTGACCAAATAATATTGGTAAAGTTCCTGAACGTTTCAACAAGTAATACAATTTTGTGCCATTTAAAGCATTTTAGATTTATTCAACTGGCACAAAATGTACCCAACAGAGCCGCGCTCTATATATACGTAAAATTATTCCCCTGGATATCGATGGTTTACGCACCGTCGATTCACTTTATGGTAACGAAGGAGGTACGTCGTAAGTATGAGAGGCCGTATGAAATATACTGTGCAATATTTACCTACTTTGCCTTTCTGCCTCACACAATTACGCTTGACGACAAGAATATGAGCTAAGCTCTTTGCCGACCGAATAACTTCAATAATTGTGTGATATAAGTATTGAAATTTCTATCAGAGGTAACAAGCTTGAGCGTTGGTCTTTTATGCATACTTATTTTATAACAGTTTATTTGCAAGTTAAAGTGGTATAAGTATGTTATTGCTGTTTAAGGCATGGTAGGTTTTGTGTAAAATGATCATGACTTGGGAACGACCGATTTCCAAGTTTGGAGCTTTGATATTGATTTGAGGTCTTGATATTTCTTGACGAGACGTTAATATTACCTATGACTTACAGTGATATTTCGCCATAATAACATGCGGACAAAAAATAATAATAACTATACTCCAGGTACATTCGGTTTGGACTCGATATTAACAAACTGTTGCATAGCAATCACAAACAAACAGGTGCATGAACATTGAAGTATAATGTCATAGAACAGACATCTCAAACAAAATGTGTGTCCCGCCCGGGAGGTTCCATTTTTAAAATTGAGCCCCGGTTCTCCTTTCAAAATGGAACGAATCCATTGAAGATTGAAGCCACGTGGCGCCAATGCATTGGGACATACATGGTGTTCGCGGTGTCGGTACTATACGCCAGTATACAATACTTCAATGTGCATGAATCTTTTTGTCGTAACGTACTAAAGTGCGTTTGAAATAAATCTGCAGTTCGGTAGCATAGAAATAAGACCAGCCGGCAAGACCGGCAAGCCGCGTTCCGTTCCCCTCTTTATAAATTCGTTCGATTATTTTTCAATACTTTAAATTAACACGGTATAGTTACGTATAAAAACGATATAGTTTGTTTTAAAATATTAAACATAAATAAAATGTTATTCGTGTATAAATTACGTGTCACGTTGTTTGTCCGCGATGAACTCCTAAACTATTTAACCGATTTTAATCAAAGGAACACTGTGTGCAGTTTGATCCAACTTACATCTTACTTAACTAACATCTCAATTATTATTTATAGTCGCAATATTATTTATGATAAGCATAATTTCCGCGTGTACAGCTGCGGGCAACAGCTAGTTTCTTATAAGTAATTTTATGGTCATGCATTATTTGTATGATCTGTATTTCGAAAAATAATACGACCAAGTTGCAAAGCATGTAAGGGCCATTATAGCTGTGAAGTTTTCGTAGTCAATTATATTTATAGTCATAGGCAGGCAAACCTTAAAACAATAATTTTCTGAAAAGATTTGAAGTCGTTTCACGTAATTAAGGATGTGGGAACGTGAGTTGTTCAATTATGAAAATTTTTTAAGATGTTGGTTTTACTAATTCACCTTATTTACAATTATTTAGTCCATTGGCATTCAACCTAACGTATAACTAACAAGATAAAAGAATAAACAATATTAAATAAGGGGCCATCCATAAATTACGTCACATGTTAGGGGGAGGGAGGGGGGGGGGGGGGGTCGATGTAGTGTGACATTGTGTGACAAGGGGTGGGAGGGGCTCCAAATTTCGTGACGTCACATTTCAAAATCGAATAATCGTTATGTATAGACAAATATTAAAAAAAAAAATGAGAATTAAATTTATTTCTGAACTGCTGTTTTAATTTAATAATTTCTAGGTGTAAAATTTCATAATATGTGACGTCACACTTAGGGGGAGGTCTCACAAATGTGACCAGCTGTGACAAGGACGGGGGAGGGCTCAAGAAGTCATGAAATTAGTGTGACGTAATTTATGGATGACCCCTAATGTATCTATTAAATTTTTTACCAACATCGCTTAACGATAAAAAAAAATTCAACATTTCCTACCTACATTGCGTTAAAGACGCAACTTAAGTAAAAGACTTTGACAATGTAACTGCTGAACAAAAATATTCTCTCCTTACCAGAGATTTGGACCGCGACCAAGTCACTACTCCCTCGGCCGCTATGTGGGTTACACGTGCCTCGCTTGTTTTTGTGAGCTAACGGAAACTTTTATTATAATATTTCACTCCTTATGATTTAATTCAATCGTTTTCATTACTTAATATCTTCAATTTACATTATACTAAATATACTCGCACGAAATGGTGTTTGTATCCAACCTGTTGTTCCATTTCAGTATTTCGTTAACTGGTTTGGTTTAACTTTAAAATAAATCTATTCTTAAAATTATGAAAAAATGTTTTAGATACGTTACCACTTGATATTTCTGTAATAAACTGTATAAACAAACCGGATCTACAAATAAAAATAAATAAAAAAAGAAAATGTGTGCAATTCACACGTGGTAGAAGTGAAGCTTTCCAAAATTTTGGTTTCAAGATAATGAGATGAAAAAGCAATAAATCTAATCTTCTACCTTGTTCCTCGCGCCATCTATGAATACAACTTAGCACTTTTTAAAAGATAACCACGAACATAAAAAAAAGAAAACAGTGGTAACTAACGCCATCTCTTAACATAATATGAAGAGTAAAATGAGCAGCTAGCGCCATCTATCTAGCAATAAAACGAATCTTCTATCTTATTCCTCGCGCACTCTATGAATACAACTTAGCATTTTTACTGTCTGTATAATCGGTCGGTCGATCGACAGATATTAAACAACGAAAATGAAATTCTTATTTTTTGTTGATAAATTATTTGAAAATATTTAAAAGAGCATTTGAAAGTATTTAAAAACAGTATAAAAATAAAACTAAAAAAAAAGAAATACTGAGAGACGCGAACCTGCGCATCAGGTATTGTGTATCTACGTCCTGACCATTGAGCTACGGAGAAGTTTGATTCAACGACGAAATTAGCAGTTATATTATATGCATGCTTGCCGAGTATATTTCTGTCTCATTCTTTCCTACACATTTTTGTATTTGTGTCTCTTACCTGTCGTTTTTTCCGTTGCATCCGGTTTGAAATCACAACGATTCTAAAGAAGTTTCACTTCAAAAACCATTGACAATTCGCGTTTTACTACATAACCTTGATGAATGTAATATATTCAAACGAACCCACTGACATATTCTCCGGTCGTGGGTGTTTGTGATATCTTATTAATGTTTCCCCATGCCGCCAATTCTAGTGCGGGGGTTTAATACACGGCTAAATACACTGTCGGATACAACCTTTCATGAACTTCATACTATAAAGGGTGAATTTTTCAAGTGGGTTTTTCTACCAATTAAACCTTATCTGAACATATTCTGAAGGAAATCAATAATATTGTAATGATAGATGTAGTATAATCCACGAGACGTCGAACCTAGTTATGTATTGAAAATAATGGCCATAATTTTGAACAATTAATCAGTTAAGGTTTCATAGATAGAAAACGTATTTTGTAAAAAATTAGCTCTTTCCTTAAGTTTGCTGTATGCATTACTTCCCAGAACTTGATCCTTGTTAGCCACATAATCGAATGGTGTAATAATACAGGGTGCGTTCTTTTTGCAAAATCAGCGGGTTTTATTCCTGGCCAGGAAAATTGATTTTTAAAAATCTAATAATGAAGTTTTAGTTTTCGTCAAATTTGGCTCCGAGACTCCTTTGAGCATTTTTCGCTAATCTTCATGGCTAGGATTTGGCCATCCACGCCTACTTAAAAAATCATCCTGTACATTGAATAAATAAAAAAACAGAGATGTATTTCATTTACTTTTCCTTCCCAAAAATTTAATAATAAAACAATAAGTCCCTAACGTGATATAGCTAAGTCTGCAATCGATTGCTAATTTTTTACAGTAGAAAAAGGAAAAATATACATTATCCAATGTATGACTGACCAGAAACTTCGAAAGTAAAGTTACAACTTATTCGTTTTTGCACTTCGCTGCAAATACAAATAATATACTTATGTCTAAAGTTCCGCCCTCATATTTTTCTCACAATACTAATGCACGGATAAAAACTTTTCCTTCTGCTTTGCTTAGGTATACACAGTAACAAGCTACCATTCACTCCATTTAGAAGATGTGAACATGAATGAAATATTTTATGACGATTAAATAAGATAAAGCCAAATAAAAAATGAGCACTAGAATTCGCAATGTTTAAACTAATAAATAATTTTTTAATTAATAATAAATAATTTTTTAAAGTAACGTGAGACAATTTATCACATGGCATCTCTATATAAGTAAAATTTATTGAATAAAACATATTATGTGAATTACGATATAGGAATTTATAGAGGAAAATTTATAGAGAATCCTTACCCTATTGAGAAACTCACTGAAGGCAGTTGGATGAGCCTGATTAGAGATTACAAAAGATTTCAGACATCGAACTCGGAGCGACGGTCGGTCTCCAAGGCGACCGCTAGTAGGCGTCGTCGAGCCAACATATTTGATAAAAGCTCATTTTTATTTTAGCTTACGACCTTAACGAACATTGATTCGATAAGGTACGCAAAGACAATAATTTTAATTGGGTTGTGTTGTGTGAGTAAAATCTACTTAGAGCTCTAAAAAGCAAGAGAGCTTTACTGTCATGTAGGAAATAAAAGTTAAACCTCAGAAAGTGATAATACAGATGTTAATTGAGGTGTATAATTAATTAGACAATACACCAACTGTTAAGTGTTAAGTTTTCAAGAACAGTAGGGCGGGAAAGTGAGGCACGAGGCGAATGGGCGGGCGCTGCAGTCTCGCTTGCACAAAGTGCACCACCCCCTTTGCGAAATGCACTGCAATTGCAGTTCGCGTTCACGTGCCGTCGCAACTGCTCGCTAGCTGCGCTAGTCGTACCTTTCCGGCACTTTACGCGACCTGTAACGAGTTACCAGGATACCAGGCTCACCGAGGAGGTAAGTCGCCCTTACATTTCTATCTCCGATGTGCTCGCACTTACCACTGTTCCTTATTACCATCCCTCTCTTCCGGAGCGCAGTTAACGCGGTTTTCCCTTTTATTGCTGGAATGTGGGAAATCGGGTTTTGGTGTCCCAACTCTCTCTTTCAATTTGTAACCGCTTCATAATCGCTGAAAGGAGTCTAATGAGAATATTTATATTGTGTAGTCGTCCAGTTGGTAACAACAGTGCTCAAGTTACATTAAGTTTAGTTGTTATAATTTTTGAAATATTTTCTGTAACTGGGCGCTCAGTCGCATTTTCCGGTTACGTAAAATTACAGGAGTAGGCTCGCTCCTACGTAACTGATTGTGTATCTCTTTTTAATAATCATTGGCAGATATTAATTATTATAATTACTACGTACTAATTTACTACAATTAAGTGTTACTGTGGAGTTTATTGTGAGTGTGTGTAAGTTTTATTTAAAGTATAATGTGAAAAAAGTGTTTAATAAATTTATTTTATAACATGGATTATTTTTTGTAAATGTTATTCAGCGAGACATGGAGGAGTAGCAAAATAATAGTAACCTGCCAAGTTTACAAAAATATACGACATTTATTCATACTTTATCCTGCTAAGTGTCAAACATGAGAAATCCACAAAAGATTTACAACCTTTCACAGAGCCAAATACCGCAACTGAAACGATAATAAAAACTAATTAATTACAAAGGAGTAAAAAATTGTGGAACATGCAATTTTTTTGCAAAGCATGTCCATCAGACAAATCTTTGAATATCTCGTCGAGTCAATGCCAAATAACACCAGGCGAACAGAAATGTAGAGAGAAATCCGTTACAGACATTCGCGTCACTTGGCCGCGAACGAACCGCTCCATCGCTAGGAACGCCGCGCCGCCCCACGAAACACCCGCCTACGCACCCACACTCCTAACTTAACCACGGTCCATAGCTCCAACGAAAATCAGTTTTTCTCTTACCCGTCGATAGTTTAAAATTAAATGTCATTCTGGCTGCGGTTAACACTTAATTCCAACAACGCATAATGTTATTACTTCGCAATTTAATTCATTACGTCCTGATGCGATTGTTGTGAGGGAGCAGGTGATAATGTCGAAAGCTTTTAATGAAATTGATATCAAAAGCCGATATAAAGTATTTCGTGTGATTTTGCACTTTAATTGCACGCTAATTAGGTGATTGATATAATCTGATGTAATCCTCTTAGTTTTTAATAGGAGGGATCTTGAGATTTTAAGAAAATCCGTTTAATTAGTTGGGAGAAACACTTCGTCGAAAGGTACTTAGCATTGAACGAAAATTTATTTCTATTTTCTCCGATTACTGAAGATTTTTTTAATCGGATAACATTCTAAACGATGTTTACAACCGATTGAAGTTTTTACGAACATCCAGTTACTAAAAATGTTTGCATTACTAAATTTGAAAATATACAAAACAATACGTACCTATATAAACACATACATGTAATGAATTAGTAAATGGTACGTACAACGTGGAACGGTATGTTTAAAAACACAGCCACGTTGCCTAGCATCACACAATTTGGCTCAGATTCAA
Source organism: Thymelicus lineola (assembly GCA_963932265.1). NCBI lineage: Eukaryota > Metazoa > Arthropoda > Insecta > Lepidoptera > Hesperiidae > Thymelicus > Thymelicus lineola. The sequence continues at coordinate 9,158 of CAWVQL010000347.1, read as the reverse complement.
ACCAGTCCTATGAAGTTCCATCGAAATTTAGGGAAGTCTTTCGAGTCGATTTGCTCGGTCCAGCTTTAAAAAAATTGTGGTCTAAGTAAATAAAAGGAAGTTAGTAATGTCATTATTCAATTGTATAAAATTTTCTTTCCATTTTTAAAAGCAGTAAATTGCACATTACCTGCATTATACGTATCTATTCCCACTGGTTCCCCTAGTCTCCCTAGTTGGGATTTGGACATCTTAGTGAAAAATCATGATTTTCATTACTGTCAAAATTACGAAAATGATTGTCTGATCCCCTGGTTTTGGTTCATATATCATTTGGCTGTTGTTGTTGTTGGATTGTTTATTTATTGCAAATATAACCACCGAAAGCATAATTATTTACCAATTAAATTCTTATTATAAAATACATAATAGTTTTAACATTAATGCCGGAAAACATACTTTTTGATTCCATTGGCATTGATCCCCTTGTCCAAGCCAACGTCAAGTAAGCCAAATTACTCAACATTTTATAAATAGTCCTTAAATAAAGAAAGGTTTTGTACTATTTCGTGGTATTTCTTACAAATATAGTTAATATGCATCAATCAATAAATCCAAATAGTAATAAATCCAAAAGGTAATTTATTATGTAGATTATGCCCACACCATACTAAAATGCATAAAATCTCTTTGAATTCGATTTAATATAAAAAAAATTAAAAAAACAAAAACTCCGACTGCATAAAAAAATTAAAAAGAAAAAATAAGCCCAGTAGTTTAGAATGTTGTTAAAAGTAATACTGAACATCTAAACCATAGAAGGATTAACAGTTAGGACCCATTTAACCACTACGCTACTCCAGTGCGGATTGATAAAGGGGTAGTGGCCAACCCGAGTGTCGGAAGTTTTCAAAACGCCCGAGGGCTTCCGACATGGCTTAACGACTGTTATCTTATGATAACAACCGGGACTGACGGATTTACGTGCCCTCTGAATCACAGAAACGTTCAAGAATTTTTGTAACTAGCGGTCACATATCCAACTTCCGACCGCGCCCGCTGTTGCTTGACTTTGTCGATCACTTAGGATCGATGCAAGCCGTGCTATGAGCGCTTCTAGACTCATCAAAACCACGGCCAAAATTTTCAAGATCAAAAAGTTTTTACGTACCTATTTATCAGTTCAATAAAAAAAGGAATATTAGAAAAACCTTTTACGTCGTAGAATATCGAACTGATATTTTTAATCACTTCGATGTTATACATACCTAATATAGAAGTTGGAAAAAGTTTGACTAGTGCCAAAGCGCTAGTTACTGCAGCACTTACACAGCTTTTATTGAATGTAAACTATCTCTGCGCTCTAGGTATGGGACTGAAACTCGGTTAACCTTTATATATTTTGGTATGCTGCGTGGTGAATCGCTTTAAATAAAACTAAAACGAATGTTAAATATATTTCTTTATGAAGCGTAAGTATCAAATTGTTCAAGACCTAATCTTTATGCGTAAGAACACGAAATCTATATGATCCTTTTTCATAAAAGGAGATTTCTTTTTTGGGCGGGGCTTTTGTACATTCCAACATAAAAAGAGAAAAATATACTGATTCACATAAAAATATTAAATGACCTGTTCTCTGCAAAGAAATTATTTTCAATAAATTATTTTTACACACGACAACATTGACGGTTCCATGGAACTAGTTAATTATGTATTTATTATTATTTATTTATTATTATGTATTTATTATTAATTACTTGTTAGTTATGTATTTAATTACAGATATCTTTAGTAAAGTGAACCAAAATTTGTTACATACTCCATAGATAATACTTTATATTCTTCTTCTTATCTTTTCCTATATACAAATTCTACAGGCACGTATAAAAATTCCGGGTAGATTTTCCCAATACGGTCAAATTAAAACCTTTTGAACATGCAATAGTGTCTCGATACCGGTTGATTACAAAGCATAGTGACGAGTATTTAAAGGGTCAGTGTATTGCTCTTGCCTCTCTATCTATTTATTTAGTTTGAAGTTTTAGGATTAAACTGTTCTAATTTTCACCTTTTAAAGGTTCTGTACCCAAAGGACACCAACGGAAACCTATTCCTAAAACTCTGCCGTCTGTTCGTCTGCACGTCGGTCTGTCTGTCACAGGACTTTTTCTCTTGAACCGTAATAGGTTGCACGCATTTATTTTATCCGAGGCCGCTATATCAATAAATAGTGACTACAAAAATTATCCTCATACACGAAATAGTTTTTTTTCGACGTTTTTCATCTTATCTTTTAAACCCTATGTGTACAAAATGTGTATTACTATAACTGCCATAATAAATGGAAAATAAAGGTTCATGGCTTTTTTCGCTTAAACCTTTTTTTACCTCGATTGCGACTTTCCGCATACTCGTTTAACACAAATATTGAAAAAAATATTAATAAAAATACTATAACAAGTGTCATAATATAACAAGTGTTTAAATATTAAAACATTTATTAAAACTCCAAAATCGTAGAATAAAATATTGAAAATATTTTGTTTGGGTAATCCATACTTCTATACTAATATTATAAATGCGAAAGTAACTCTGTCTGCTACTCAATAACGCCTAAAACACTGAACCGATTTTGATGAAATTTGGTACAGATATAGAATTGAGCTCGGGAATGAACATAGGATACTTTTTATCCCGGAAAATAGACGTGTTCCTGAGGGATAACTATTTCACGCCAAAACCACTGAACCGATTTTGATGAAATTTGGTACAGATATAGAATTGAGCTCGGGAAAGGACATAGGATACTTTTTATCCCAGAAAATAGACATGTTCCTGAGAGATAACTCTTTCAAGCCACTAAACCGATTTTGATGAAATTTGGTACAGATATAGAATTGAGCTCGGGAAAGGACATAGGATACTTTTTATCCCGGAAAATAGACCTGTTCCTGAGGGATAACTCTTTCAAGCCACTAAACCGATTTTGATGAAATTTGGTACAGATATAGAATTGAGCTCGGGAAAGGACATAGGATACTTTTTATCCCGGAAAATAGACCTGTTCCTGAGGGATAACTCTTTCAAGCCACTAAACCGATTTTGATGAAATTTGGTACAGATATAGAATTGAGCTCGGGAAAGGACATAGGATACTTTTTATCCCGGAAAATAAACCTGTTCCTGAGGGATAACTCTTTCAAGCCACTAAACCGATTTTGATGAAATTTAGTACAGATATAGAATTGAGCTTGGGAATGGACATAGGATACTTTTTATCCCGGAAAATAGACCTGTTCCTGAGGGATAACTCTTTCAAGCCACTAAACCGATTTTGATGAAATTTGGTACAGATATAGAATTGAGCTCGGGAAAGGACATAGGATACTTTTTATCCCGGAAAATAAACCTGTTCCTGAGGGATAACTCTTTCAAGCCACTAAACCGATTTTGATGAAATTTGGTATAGATATAGAATTGAGCTCGGGAAAGGACATAGGATACTTTTTATCCCGGAAAATAGACCTGTTCCTGAGGGATAACTCTTTCAAGCCACTAAACCGATTTTGATGAAATTTGGTACAGATATAGAATTGAGCTCGGGAAAGGACATACTTTTTATCCCGGAAAATAGACCTGTTCCTGAGGGATAACTCTTTCAAGCCACTAAACCGATTTTGATGAAATTTGGTACAGATATAGAATTGAGCTCGGGAATGGACATAGGATACTTTTTATCCCGGAAAATAGACCTGTTCCTGAGGGATAACTCTTTCAAGCCACTAAACCGATTTTGATGAAAGGTACAGATATAGAATTGAGCTCGAGAAAGGACATAAGGTACTTTTATCCCGGAAAATAGACCTGTTCCTGAGGGATAACTCTTTCAAGCCACTAAATCGATTTTGATGAAATTTGGTACAGATATAGAATTGAGCTCGGGAAAGGACATAGGATACTTTTTATCCCGGAAAATAGACCTGTTCCTGAGGGATAACTCTTTCAAGCCACTAAACCGATTTCGATGAAATTTAGTACAGATATAGAATTGAGTTCGGGAAAGGACATAGGATACTTTTTATCCCGGAAAACAGACCTGTTCCTGAGGGATAAGGTCAAATTTTGTTATATGTAGTTGATAGATTCGTTATATTTTATGAAGCGATTTTTATGACCCTTTTTAGGGTTCCGAAGTCAAAACAGAATTCTCATAGTTTCATCGTGCCCGTCCGTCCGTCCATCCGTCCGTCCGTAGCATAGCGCAGAGGCCCTTAGTGCTAGAAAGCTGTAATTTAGCAAGGATATACATGTTTATTTAAACTTCTGGTAGAATAACATTTTTAAAAATATGTTTTTAGTTTTTATTGCGAAATATTCGTAAGTGTTAGACACGTAAAAAAATTCATGGCAATAGCATCAAAAGGAAAACTATCATGGCTATATTATTATTAGCATACGTAGTTATTGAGTTCTATAAACTTAGAACTTCGAAACCCTATATTACCAGTGACCTGACACGCTATTAGCCGGTTTTTTAACCAACTTCAAAAAAGTAGCAGGTTCTCAGTTCGACTGTTATAAACAAAAATTAACTTTAACATAATTTGAAAAATCAATCTTTAAAGGGTTAATTCAGGGAATGTTTATACGAAACTCCGTCATTTTTAGGGTTCTGAAGTAAAATCGGAACCCTAATAGCTTCGTCATGTCCGTCTGTCAGTCTGTCCGTCTGTCCAAAGCAAAGCGCCGAGAACCTTAGTGCTAGAAAGCTATAATTTGGCATGGATATACATATTTATTAAAACTCCAAAATCGTAGAATAAACTACTAAAAAAACTTTTTTTTTCGTGGTACCTCCACTACAGGTAACGTGAGCATTATTTTTTTATTCATCCCTATAGTGTGGGGTATCGTTGAAAAGTTTTTCAAAAATATTATTCTTTTGAGACCATTTTTGGATGTAGAGTTCCGTTTGCGAAATATTTGGCTTGAAAGTGCTAATTTTGGGTACCCAAGTCAAGTCAAGTGTCTAACGGCTAAACGGTTGGAGTTGGACAAGTGAAAACATTCTCAAAAATAGGTTATACGATGGATTTATAAGGAAAACTATCAAGGTTATGTTAACATACGTATCGTAGTTAATGAGTAATAGTCAATAAACTTACTACTTTGGAACCCAATATTGCACGTGGCCTGATACGCATTTGCCCGGTTTTTTAAGGTAAAACTGTGAAAGTTGGTAGTTAGTATGTAATCTTACATAAAACAAAAATAACTGTAACATGATTGTTTGGTAATATATTCCCTAAGGGCTAAAACTAGAGGTTGTAAGCTTAGAGTATGTTTGGAGTAAGAAGTTGTAAAACGAACAGATGAGTCACCTCATGGTAAGTGGTCACTATCGCCAATGTACATTAGCAACGCTAAAGGAATCACTGATTTGCTGCTGCCCAAAAAGAAAAGAAAGATATTTTTTTTGTGTATTCTGTAAAATTACAATGAAAATTTAAAATTCAAAAACTCTCAGGCCCTGACTTAAACCTCTAAATTCTAAAAAGTTCAATTATTTTGGGACCTTTTCTATGGGTGGGTCATTAATGGCTCACTACTGAACACTCACTCTTGAGGACGCCTAGAGCATACTCCATCACTTTGCTCCAGTGTGGATTGATGGAGGGATTAGAAATCAACCCAAGTGTCGGAAGTCATTACGCCGGGCGAGGACCTTCAATATGTCATAACGACTGTTACCTTACGACAACAACCGGGACCGACAGCCTTACGTGCCCTCCGAAGCTCGGAGAGCTCAAGAATTTTTTGCCACTAGCGGTCACCTATCCAACTACCGACCGCACTCGCTATTGTTTAACTTCATCGATTACTATTAGAACCGACACAAGCCGCTGCGCCCGGGCTATGAATTCTTCTCCCGATGGGTAATTAATGGGTTCTAAGAACATGTCACTTTTGCTGTAATTTTGGTGAAGAGTTTAGTATCTTGCTGACTACCAATCACGCTACAATATCAGATAGTATTTATCATTTCATTATCAACACTAAAGATTTGTTTAATATTTTACTCATTTACATAATACGATATATGTACTAAGTATAGGTGTTTTAGCTTCAACCCATAATGGACTATTACAAGGCACGGGTCTCCTCTCTTCATAGTATGGACAAGTCTCAGATTAAAGAAATAAAAGGCAGATATAACTTTCGCAAAGAAATGCAACGAATGACGTGAAGCCGCTTTTTCACTATGTGTGCATGACAACCATATTGACAGTTAGCAGTGGCATCGTAGAGACACATACTTCTTTGTGTGTGTAAGTTGCCACATTGAAAACAAAAAGTCGCAATCTCCCGCAATTTAGTGAATATTTTTTGCCATATTTTCGACATGAAATATTATACAAAATTAAATTGGCAAATTTATTTATAAAATTATAAATTATCAAAAAATATAGATATTAAATATGTCAAATGTTCTTTTAATATACAGTACTTAATATGTTGAATTGTTTTAATTTATGGTTTTTTCTCTTTTGAGTAGTTATTTTTCATTGAAAAATATTAAAATTTTAATACGTTTATTATAATTAAAATACTGAAATATATATAATATACGTCATCTTCATTAAAATGCAATGTATAAACAAAGCAAAATTTGGATTGCCAATCATTATCTTGCCTACTTTGAGGAATAATAAAATCCCATTTATCTCGTTTAATAGCATTTGTCGGCAATCTGCAAAATAAAATAATTTATTGAGTAGGCTAAACAGGAACTAAAATAGAATACAATATTTTCTTTCAATCGTGCATTTTATCGTAGGCAAACGTGATATTTTCAATCAACCAGGTTTACCTATGTTAAAATCCTTATTTTATCCCTCTAATCCTTTTTACAATCTATCTTATGTTTATAATAACCCAGCGATTGGTATTTATGCATTGGCTGCATTTCCTCATTTTTAGATTTAAATAAATACAACTATTTACTTTTAAAATATTTTTTTTGATATAAATTTATAATCGATCAGTGTTCAAATAACCCATGCATATTTCCCCTAATTTAGGGTAATCGATTTTCATACAAAGCTGGTATAAAATTGAATAATTGTCGAGGTTTTGTGTTCCGAGCGCACCTCAAAAATATTATTATAAATAAATAATAAAATAATGAACAGTTACCTATGAAAAGATATCTAATCTGCTTTTGCTTGATTTTGGGAACAACTTTAGCAGGTTTTAAAATTGCAAGACAGCATTTTATCTGAGAAAATTATTTTATAAATTTTGACAATTGTGACATGAAAGCTATTTGACGCTTTCTTTAGTACTGAATCGGGTTTGTATTTGCTTTTTTAGTTTGTATTTGCTTTGGTAGCTTTACATTTTAGTTGAATGAATATATCTGCCTTTTATTTCTTTAATCTGAGGGACAAGTTTGCTGTCAATTTATGAAAAACATGTTTTATACTGAAGGGATCTTTATTTTCGGCGTACGAAGTCGCGGGTAACAGCTAGTACTGAAATATATATAATATACGTCATCTTCATTAAAATGCAATGTATAAACAAAGCAAAATTTGGATTGCCAATCATTATCTTGCCTACTTTGAGGAATAATAAAATCCCATTTATCTCGTTTAATAGCATTTGTCGGCAATCTGCAAAATAAAATAATTTATTGAGTAGGCTAAACAGGAACTAAAATAGAATACAATATTTTCTTTCAATCGTGCATTTTATCGTAGGCAAACGTGATATTTTCAATCAACCAGGTTTACCTATGTTAAAATCCTTATTTTATCCCTCTAATCCTTTTTACAATCTATCTTATGTTTATAATAACCCAGCGATTGGTATTTATGCATTGGCTGCATTTCCTCATTTTTAGATTTAAATAAATACAACTATTTACTTTTAAAATATTTTTTTTGATATAAATTTATAATCGATCAGTGTTCAAATAACCCATGCATATTTCCCCTAATTTAGGGTAATCGATTTTCATACAAAGCTGGTATAAAATTGAATAATTGTCGAGGTTTTGTGTTCCGAGCGCACCTCAAAAATATTATTATAAATAAATAATAAAATAATGAACAGTTACCTATGAAAAGATATCTAATCTGCTTTTGCTTGATTTTGGGAACAACTTTAGCAGGTTTTAAAATTGCAAGACAGCATTTTATCTGAGAAAATTATTTTAATAATTTTGACAATTGTGACATGAAAGCTATTTGACGCTTTCTTTAGTACTGAATCGGGTTTGTATTTGCTTTTTTAGTTTGTATTTGCTTTGGTAGCTTTACATTTTAGTTGAATGAATATATCTGCCTTTTATTTCTTTAATCTGAGGGACAAGTTTGCTGTCAATTTATGAAAAACATGTTTTATACTGAAGGGATCTTTATTTTCGGCGTACGAAGTCGCGGGTAACAGCTAGTACTGAAATAAAATAAAAATTTCAACCTCACATTAGCTGTAGGGGAGCTACAGGTAATGTGAGGATGAAATTTTTTTTCTTTGCGTACCCCATAGTGTGGGGTATCGACGGTTGAAAATGTATTTCAAAAATATTATCGGGCTTATGAGACCATTTTTGGATTTAGGGGTTCGTTTGCAAAATATTGGCTTTGAAGTGCTAATTTTGGTTAGAGTCAAGTATCCCCCCCTCTGCCGGCTAAACGGTTGGAGATGGACAAGTGAAAAAATCTCAAAAATAGGTTATATGATGAATTTACAAGGAAAACTATCACGGCTATGTAAGTACTATAAGTAGTTAGTAAAGTAATAGTGAGTGATAGTCGATAACCTTACTTCTTCGGAACCCTACATTGCGCGTGGCCTGACAAGCAATTGCCCGGTTTTTTTGTTATCACATACGTATGTATAGGATTGATAGGTATCAAACACGATTCTTTCTTTGCAGCTATTAAGCTACAATCTGCCCATCCATTATTCCGTACAGTAAGTATTTCAAGATCTGATTTAATTTTGAAAGTGTTTGTCTTTCACCCTGAGGCTCAAAAATGATTGTGACTGTGATTATAATTCTCGGAATGCAGCTTCCATTTACGCTGTTTTCCTTTTCAGGATGTGTTTTATATCCTCTGTTACCTAATTTTTACCAAGTAGGTACTCTGTCAAATCTTCTCCAAAGC
>CAWVQL010000346.1:0-22729 GCA_963932265.1 Thymelicus lineola | reverse complement strand
ATTTTCGTGATTTTTTGTCAAACCCCTCCCCCCCCTTTCAAGCCTCACGTGATTAATGGACGGCCCCTATTTGTACCGACCGGACCGTGGTACAAGCTCCGCTCGTTCGCCTGTCGGCAATCGCCACGCAGCGGCCGCTGTTGCCCACGTATCGCACGCGTATTCGGATGTGGGTAGGTATAACGCGCTTTTCGGCCGTTTGTATGAAGAGCGACTACTGTATATATCTTTACCGTGGTTCCACCTACATGGCACTACATTTAATTTTTAAGCATAGCATTACATTTATGCAGATTGTTGCATCTGTTGCAGTGCCCTGTTTCTTTCTTTCTTTAAAGCTAATATTAAATACATAAAGTTACATTTAATGAATAAAAGACCCTATTGTATATGACATACCTACCGGTAGTTATATTGTCGATTACTCTGAAGCTGAAATTGGGTTGACGCCAAGACTTAGAAATGGTAATACTCGTATCACCCTAGTAAGAGTATTCAATAAATCCGATGAAGTGCTGACCGGTTCACGCCTGAATCATATCGGTTTATTTAAACAATTCGTTTAGGTATAATAATGAAACTATTCTTATGACTCATATTAATATTATATATAAAAATAATTAAAAAAAGTTTTAAGTAAATAAATTGAAAATATGACCACTGCTTCGAAATATATAAATAAGTTAGATTTAAACTGGAACGAAGTCATAAAAAAGTTGTTCGTTTTTGAATAAAACTCGCTGCAGTGCTTAAAATATTTTAATACACGACTTGAACAACTTTTCTCTGACACTCGAGTACGTTCTTTAATAAAGCGAACCTACCCACATAAACTTTATGAAACATTTTGTGAAACTCGCAGCCTACTACAATACGCTATAGAAATATAGCGTTTCATAGTATCCATTTAGCAAACTTTTAAAAAGGCTTTTTTCGTTCTAGGTACTACGGCTCGACCGTAACAAAATGAACTCCGTCCCGTCTTCGTCTCTCAACGGGCCGCAGTCATTAAAAGTTCTCTCACTGAGAGAAAATAGAATAGGTAAGGAAGTTTTTACAGGTTGGAATCTATTTTTGACGCCCTAAATACTACAGTGGACTTCTGAAGTTACTGAGCAATTCAAAGACTTCTTTCATTTAATTGCCTTCCAATATTGGTTAAAGGATTTGCGATGTGTTGCCGTCCACTATATGTATATGAAATCGTCGTAGATTTTTTAAATTAAAATAGAACTGATAATAAATTTTTGGAGTTTTGCAAGGATTTAAACTTCGATTTTCATATTTAAGCCCGGGATATGAAAAATTTATGAGGAGTAAAATCAAACTTTTTCCGTTACATTACTGACGCACACATTTCTTTAAACAATCATAAACAAAATCTCAGAAATTGGTTATTTCATACCTACACACCTACTCAAAATCAGATGGTGATTCTCTTAATATAATATTTTCTTAACTTGGTCGATCATCTTTAATCGCCACAAGCCAGCCTAATTGCTTTGTATGATCAAATAATTTGTTCACAGCTCTCATACGACAAGCGACGTTCGTATCGCAAAAAACCCTCGAAGAAATAGACCTGCACGGCAACATGATTTCTACTATTGAAGGAGGTGCCTTCGTCAGCTTGAGTGCCCTACAGACCCTCGACCTGGGCCGCAACCGGCTCTCAAAGTTTAACAGTGACGTGTTCCAGGGTATCGAAAACTTGGAAAAATTGGATCTTTCCGAAAACTTCATAGCGGATTTTCCAACAGTCGCGCTCAAATCTTTCGCCGGTCTCAAGCACTTAAATGTTTCCAGTAATATGATCACGGTAAGTGGATGCATGTTTTTTGATTCGATATTTTGAGAGTATTTCAATGCTGTAAGTAAGGTGTGCTAAGGCTGATAACATTTGGTGTTTGCCTATGGATGTTTTAGTAGCAATAGCACTAGTTCTCGTAAATGAGAAATTAAGGAGAATACTCCTGATCGAATTGGGAGAGAAAATGGTAGCCAATCCAAGATTATAACCCAACAAATATTTTTTTTGTAATTTATTCTGAAATATCACTATTTTGTTTCAGAACATCGATAACAGCCACTTAAACTCGTTGGTGACGCTACACATCTTGGATCTTAGTAGAAATAACTTGGTGAAGCTATCACCTGGTACTTTTGTGGGATTAAGTGATCTGCATTATCTGGACATCGGTGTTAATTCTCTACGCACAGTAAGTTACACATCTTTAAATTAAATTATAGACTAGTTCTAAAATGTTATTAGGAAGATAAAAAGTAAAAAGTGGCAACAACAACCCGAATAACTTTATAATGTAAAGTTGAATACGATAATTTATTGCGTAAGGGGTTTAGTCTCAAAAAAAATAACGTGTGTATACTTAAACAGGATAACTTGGGATAATTTTGCTTTAATCAAATTAAAATTTATATACTTAACTTGGATTGACTTTATGGTACGACTATATCTAAATAGTATTGTAAGTATATTTATTTGAAAATATGACTGTCGCATTACATGAATGACGACTAAACGTAGCGAACCTGTCTGCGAAGCGAGGGGTTTCCGACCGGGGCAGATACGTAGATAAATAAATATTTGTACTCGGGTCATCGGTGTTATTGTGATGTGTTAAGATGTGTCGCCCATCTCACCTGCGACACAGGTAAAAAAACTTCTAACCTATGAGTGTGTTTATTTATTTATTTATTATATTTTTGGTGCCATAAGGTACAGTTTTATACCAGAAATTCCTTTCTTATGTGTGCCATTGCCATACATTTATGATACGTTCTGAGTACAAATTTTAACTTATCTTTCGCATAAATGTATTCTATTCACTAAGAATTGGCATCGATGAGTAAAACAACAGATCGTTTACGTTTCGTATTATTGCAATACGATGATTACACAATTTAATTCGATAGTGATGACATGTTTAAAATTAATCAATGTAAATTACCTATCGGCTAAATGTGATCTCATCAATTCACCAACTGATATCACCTAGAAAATGTTTCCTGAAATTGCGTTTATTCGATGAAATATTTGAAATACACATAAACCAAATTGATCATTTGTTGGAAGCGATGTAGTCATCCCACACTGCCAATGCTATAATATGACATTTATTTACAATATTATTATCTTTATTTCAGGTTGAAGACGACGCCTTCGATGGATTAACCAGCTTAAAGACTTTATTGCTGCGAGACAACAATATTCTTTTAATTCCTGCAACTGCTCTGTCTCGATTACCTAGCCTGACGTCAGTACACTTAGGGTTTAACAGGGTCACGGCGTTGTCTAGTGATATTCTTAGAGCAGTTTCAGATAGAATAAATTCATTGGTTCTTTCTAGAAACGTCATTAGAGAACTTCCACCTGCGGCTTTTGATCATTTTAAAATATTACGCCATCTGGACTTGTCTGGGAATTTGTTAAACTCTATATCAGCTGAAGTTTTTAGTGGTTTGGAGTCTACTCTTGAATTTTTATCGGTAAATCAAAATAGAATACTAGGCTTCACTGGTCAACAATTAAAGTTCGTGAATCTGTGGTTTTTAGATATTTCAGACAATCAATTATCAGAAATACCCGTAAATGCCTTTCAAACGATCCCAAGTTTATCTCATCTCAATATTAGTCACAACGAACACATAAGTATTCTACCTCAAAATATATTTAGTCAGAATCAAGCTTTACAAACTGTTGACTTAAGCCACATGGGACTTAAAGCCCTCCCAGTCAATCTATTCTCCAAAAATCCCAATTTACAAAGGATTTATTTATCTAATAATTTCTTGCAGGAAATATCTGAGAACAGTTTTAAGAACCTCCGCAATTTAACGCTTTTAGATTTATCATTTAACAATATCGTTACAATCAGAACGCCCGCTTTTGTCAACGTAATGTCCATTCAATATTTATCTTTGAAAGGCAATCAGTTAAATGCCTTTAAGGGCGAATATTTCAATACTGGAACAAGTTTAGAAGTTATTGATATTTCAGACAATCAATTAAGCTATTTATTTCCTTCCTCGTTTAAAATACACCCACGTTTACGTGAAATCATTCTCACAAACAATAAATTTAATTTCTTCCCTTCGGAATTAATCAGTACCTTACAGTATTTGGAATTAGTGGATTTATCAGGCAATGCTTTGAAGAACGTAGATGAGTTAGACTTTGCTCGACTTCCTAAATTGAGAACAATTCTTCTAGCGAGAAATGAAATTGAAGGCGTCAGTGAAATGGCTTTCCACAATTCTACCCAAATACAACATTTAGACCTTTCTTTTAATAAGATAGATCGATTAGGTGACAGACTATTCGAGGGTCTTATAAGACTAGAGTTATTAAACTTAGGAGGAAATTTACTTACTGAACTACCAGAAAACATTTTTGACAGAAGTAGACTGCATATGTTAGAGTCTATAGTGTTAAGCAATAATTTATTTGAACAAGCGCCATTGAGATCTTTACAAAAACAATATTTTTTCGTTTCTTCTGTAGATTTATCTTATAACGATATAATAGATATACCAGCGGAAGACAGTGTCATGGTAAATATAAAGAAATTAGATTTGTCTTTTAATCCTTTATCTGAGAAAACATTAACTAATATATTAACTGAGCCTAAAACAGTACGAGATTTGAATCTTGCGGGTACAGGTATGAAATCAGTAGGGCAATTAGAAACACCTTTCTTATATAAACTTAATGTGTCCTATAATAACATTACCAAGTTATCTGAGAAAACTTTCACAAGAACTACGCTATTAGAGTCTCTTGATTTATCTAACAATCAAATAACTGATGTTTCAAATTCGCTTTCTATTTCGTGGCCAAAGCTACGAAATCTACAAACACTAAATATTTCCTCCAATCCGATAGTTATGGTTGTAGATGGTAATTTTGAAGGTATTTCCTCACTCAGAGTATTAGATATGAGAAATTTAGAAAAATGCACAAAAATAGAGAAAAACGCCTTTAGAACATTACCAAATCTCGTAGAGCTCCGAGCATTTGGTTATCCAAGATTAGGTTATTTTGATGTGCAAGGGACTTTGCAATATCTTTTGGCCCTCGAAAAATTGGACGTTGAGGTGAAAGATACAAACATTGGTGCTGATCAATTGCATTCAACATTGCATCCACGCTTAGAAGAACTGGGGATTAGAGGTTCTCGGTTGAAAACAGTGTCTTCTGGTGTACTGGCTGGGCTAAAAGCACCGGCAATAACTGTTAGATTCCGCAATACATCAGTTACCAATTTGCCACCAGCATTACTGTTTCCTTTACCAAGATCATCTCGCATAACTATTGATGTAGGTGGCAGTCAATTAAGTACACTGCAACCGCAACTTTTAGTCGCACTTGACGACCGTCGAGCTGATTTATCTATGTTTGGATTAGACACTAATCCTATTCGTTGTGACTGTAATGCACGAGCTTTACGTAGATGGTTACCTAACGTAGGCATAGATGATGTACGGTGCGATTCTCCAGATTACTTATCTGGATTTTTATTGGTAGAAATTGGTGACGATGAATTGTCATGTGATACTAGGCGAAGAACAACAGCCACGGTTATTTCGTCAAGTAGCGTTTCAACTACGGTTCCTCCGCGTCTTATTCATCGTACTTCAGCTGAACCAGATATAATTTGGTCAGTTGCGCCATCTCATGAGCGACCCAAAGCATCCGGAGAGCCAAAAGGTGCGCCAGTAATTGGTGTAGCGTCAACTACTAACGACGATAATTTGATCATAGGAATAGTTGGAGGTGTTGTTGCATTTATTGCTATTCTTATTATTGCTATATGTATTGTTCGATTAAGAATGACAACTTCGTATAGAGGGGCTCCTTTAGCGAATAGTCCAGGAGCAGGTGGAGCTCCTCTTTGGGGAGCTGCGTGGCCTGGGTATGCGGCCACCTTGCCTCCTGCTTCATTGTCTACAGCTACCTTGCCACATAAAATGCAATCAGGTCCAGGATCGGTGCGATACTTGGCACCCCCACCACCTGCCCCATACTTCATTAGCTTGCCACCTCATGACGAGAAGATCTACCGATAGAATATTGTAGTATAATGTTAATAGAAATTAACGTAACTAAAGCCATGAATGTTGTAAATATAAGTATTCATGAATTATTTAACATTAGTTAAAGTTAATATTTGATAAGGTGAAAATGACTGTATGTTTGTTTATTAACTCTTCCTGTGTCAAAATGTTGTTTGTAAACTGAATTTTATTTGGATATCAATTGTAATATTTCGTAGGCGCGTTGCCGTATTTGGCTAGATTGAATACATCTAGTCACCAGTGTTGTGAAGGCAGCACGGGTGCGAGAATATTATTTATTGTAAGTAATAAGTGACTCGAATATTTTTTATCCGTGTTTTAATAAAACTCTTGATGTGTGAAATATTTATTTTTATGTTTAATAAAATATACATTTAATGATTAAGCTCAAAATGATGTTACAGGTAATATTTCTTAACAGTTGAGAAATAAAAAAATAAGTTTTAAATGAAGAAAATGTTTTATTTAGTAAATATTAACTCTTTTTAAATACTTATGATACACTAGGATATAATATTTAATGAGAGCATAACTTTCTTTAACCAAGAATTTTATTTATGATCCGATCACACTCAAATAAACATTAATAAATGGAATATTGATGATTTTTTTTGGTATGATGGTAACGTGCCTTTATATAGGTATTGCACGCCGCTCATTATTGATATTATTTGCTTTAAAAGTCAGTTAAAATTACCAATTTAGCGCACTAAAACTTCTGCCAAACACCTTGTAAGTAACGTAATCATCCGTCCATTCAAAAGTTATAAAGCATAAATCTTTCAAAGTTATTCCCTTCAAATTCATAATTAACTGCCTGACCGTTTAATTTCGGATTAAAGCAGCGCCGCACGGGGGCATTACAAAATTAATCTCATATCCTCGAATTCAAATTTTTAGAGCTTTATACGCCTGTATCGTTTATTAAAAGAAATGCGTCCGGAAACTTCCGGGATTCCCCGTTTTTTGTTAATTTTGTAAGCGTTTGTTGTCTTTTTGTATTTGATTATGGTGGTTTGTAACTGAGTAATAAAGGAAAGATTTATTTCAAAGTGTTCAAAATCACTACTTATTTTTAAAGTCCTCCGCAACGTCAATTTCGTTTCTGTAACGCAAGATATCAGAAACTACTGAACAGATTTTCTTACAGTTTTTACCAATATGGTTTAAGTGAAAAATTTATGAAGGATAATGAATTAAGATTAATGAATGTAACTAGGCCCATGCTGAGCTGTATTTAAGAAACTGGCAATATTCGCTAGCTGTATAGTGTAAACATACACACCCGTAGCTTCTAATTTTAATTTTGAACCTGAATCTATTTTATGCCCCTTATATAATATCAAGACGTGGTCTCCATTCGAGGAACTACCCAACCGTTATCAATTCTTCAAACTATGTGCCTAGCTCGACTATTGCCACTTCAGGCGGCTAATTCTGAGAACTATGTAACCCTTGTTCGACTATTTCATTATTGCGAGTGTGACCATTGATCACATAGAGTATCTAATATCGAACATAGCTCTCTTCATTGCATGTGGCATTCTCCAATTAGGTGATTTGATAATGAAAGGTTTCAAAAGGTGTTAATTATAACCTCCTACCATATAATATTATAGATGTGAAAGTTTGAAGATGTACGGATATTTGTTATTTTTTTACCCAAAAAGTACTGAAGTTATTTTCATGAAATTTAGCACATAGGTAGATCATGACATAGAATAACATACAGGCTACTTATTATCCTGGAAAAAGCGGGAAAGCCGTGGTCAGCCTGCTGGTTCAATACTATGGTGTACAATGGTGTACAATACTATGGTATACAATGGTGTACATTCTGTAACACGAAGTATCATAAATACAACATTGCCACTTACCATCAGGCGGGATTGTAGTCAAACATTAACTTACATGGTATAAAAAATCGTGTCGCTTATGCAAAATGTATGCAAACGTTTCAAAACAACCCTTTCGCAACGCCCCAACGAAGATTTCTTCGATTTTATACGAACATCAAGACGTATCACGTATCGGTCAAATGTTTACGATATTGGCACTCAGACGTGATCACATATCGTAAGATCGTATTGTCTAAATTCTTTTACATTTTCTCCACGTTTGCACAGTTTAACTGACTGGCAGGACTATGGCACTTTTACGACGGCAGTATATCGTGACAATTTCACAAACTGATGGGCTGTACGAAATATTTCTTTGAAAATATCATTGGATCACAAACGTTAAATAATATTGTTGACAAGGGAGCATGCATTGACACCAAATATCTGTTAGCAACTCGCATCGTGGACTAGCCAGTTCTTAAGACAATAAAAAATTGTATGAACAGACTATTATTATTATTACACATTCA
Organism: Thymelicus lineola; assembly: GCA_963932265.1. Classification (NCBI taxonomy): domain Eukaryota; kingdom Metazoa; phylum Arthropoda; class Insecta; order Lepidoptera; family Hesperiidae; genus Thymelicus; species Thymelicus lineola. The sequence goes on along the minus strand of CAWVQL010000346.1, from coordinate 14,262 downwards.
TAATATTGTTAAATCCATAACTCTGATTCACAGGCTGACAACGGGCCGTAAGCATGTGTTTCATGAATGAAAATATTGTGTTAATGAAAATATTTTTCAAATAATTTCGTGGAACCGTTCTCAAAGTACAGCTGCACACGTGACAGCTTTAACCAAGTGTGGAGTTTTTTCTTTCAATGTATGGTAGAAGTTATATTGGTCTCGGGTATCCGGGTACCAGGGGACATTCAAGTCAGAGCCGTAGGCGAGAGCGGATGTGTGTCTAGTATCTAAACGAGTAAACAAGTAATCTTTATACCCTTGTACGTACGCTTCACTTCGGGAAAAATAGTAAATAATAATAATAATAATAATGTAGCCTATGTCACTCGGGGATAGTGGAGCTTCCCAACAGTGAAATCATTTTTCAAATCGGTTCGGTAGTTTCGGAGTCTATTCAATGCAAACAAACAATCAAATCTTTCCTCTTTTTAATATTAGTATAGATTACTACAGCCAGTATAAATATAAATAACGAAAGCCTACTTATTTTTCTACTGGATAATATCACGATCACATTTCGCCTTTAAGTATCACAATGACACAATCGTTAAAGATCGTTACATCCAGAACAGTATAACTGTGTTAAGTTAATAATAACTTTAAGAAATAATCGGAATAGGAAATGAGCTACGTTTTAAAAGTACCCTCTCAAGAACCGGGTCATTAACAACTGGGACCAAAGAGTTAACGCGTTCTCTGAAGCATACAAACGCTAACGAAAGTTCGTCGCTAGTATCTTTAAAAAGTTTCATAACAGCTACGATGCAGTTTTATAAAAGCTTGATACTTTTAATTACAGCTCACCATTAGTAAGGGTTCATGATCGGTAAAGTGATAACTAAATAAGTCCTCGTTAAGAGTCATCTTTATTGGACAAGGCGATAACCTCGCCTGTCTAATTTGTCGAATGTAAATTGGACTTGAATATTAAGCAGAAAACAATTTCCCTCTCACACTGAGTTCAATAACATTACTTCTTGTAGATCATGTGTATTTTATAAAATGAATGTGTAATTTTTATTACTTTTTTTTTTTGAATTATCATACTTATTTGAAATTACTGCGAGTTGAACAGAATTTTCAATGATCAATTTATTGTCACCTGCCACATGTTCTCACCATCACCCTGGGTTGACTGGTAGAGAATGCCAATAGGCATTAAGTCCGCCCTTTGTAAGCCTATTCTTAGGTTGTTGCAATAAAGATTAAATAAATAAATAAATAAATGTCAATCAAGTAAATGTAAGTAAAATAAAAATTATCCTGTAAGAAGTTGCATGGGTATTGTTCTGTTGGTGAATGGAGCCCCTTAAAGGCTTTTGAAATAAACAATATTGATGTTTTAACAGGAGTATATTACAAATTTTTCTATGAACGACGGATAATGGAATTAAAATTAATTATTAAAAATGTTAAGCGCTCTTGTGGAAAATAATAATGGATAATACTTTGTGGAATCAACTCAATATATTAATTAGAAATTGTGTTCAGTGAGTAAGCAATATACAATTTTCGATCTACTGTATAATGGACTATAATATTATAATAAAGTGCTGCAATGATGCTCTTCATGTTTTAATAATAACCATATGAAAATCTGTGAAATTGGATAAACTTATCCTAAAATTTTAAATATAAACGTTTCCTAAAATAATACTTTGAAACGGAAGAAGTACATTCTCTATTAATTTTTACCAAGCGCTTGCAGTCATGATCATTTTGCTTCATGGAATCAATTTTATTTCATTTGTTCTTTGAATGCAAAACTGGGATTGCAAAGGATTGGGACCGCGATATTTTATTAACGTATTTGTATAAAACGTTTGATTTCATTGAAACTTATAATCGGATTAACGTAACGCAACACGGTATTTCAATTTGATGGTCTCTAACCAAGTTAGTCAATGGTCCAACGTTATTTTGAAAGAGATTGTATGAAATTACGATTTTTTTTCCGTATTTATATCCAGTGACTGTTTACTTGAAATATGATAATATTGTTAAAAATATGTTCTTTCATATTGTTTTTTAATATGATAAAATACAATTATATTTATTTATATTAAGTAAAAAAAATATTTAAAAACAAAAACCCCCTCTGCGTAAAATAAACTAATAAGAAAAAAACAAGCTGCGTAGTTTAGAATGTTTTTAAAAGTAATACAGAACAAGTACACCATAGAAGAATTAACAGTCCTACAGTCGTACAATTCGCAATGTTGTCATTTCATTAAGGGTCAAGGGAGTTAATAAAGCGAGAATGATTGTTTATACAAATTTAAATCGTTATATATCCTAAACTGTTACTTAAACTGAAAAAAATAGCTGTTAGAGCAGGTTCAAACATCTCCTCGAACAGTCCAAATAAAAGCCCAAATAAAGCCGGCTGTAAATCCCAGTTATAACTTATGGTAAGCAAACAAATAATAATTAATATTTAACGTACAGGTTAAATATATTCTGTAAGCGTCAGAGCCAAACTTAACAAAAAAGCATTGTTTTGTACCATCCAGTATTTCTAAATTAATAATGCAGATACATTTCCATTTACTAGAACGCACATATTTGAGTTTAATTAAAGTTGAACTTGCAATGATATCATTGTTTCATTGTGTGAATATGTTCGTGTCGCACACATACGGCGAAAAGTCATATGAAACAAAGTTTATGGATGGTATGTATGTTCTGTACTGGGCGTTCGTGTTTAAATTAATCCCGTTGTGAAATTGTCGCCACTTAGGCTACTTTAATACTTCTGTAAATGATTGGCCTGATAGAATCAAGTATTAAATACCAAAGTAGTTTTGTATATTATACTGCCAGATAAAAAAACAAAATGTGTGCTGGGAGCCTAGGACACATAGTAGAAGTGAAACTTCAACGGACAAGTGGAATTCAATAAAACTTTGTTTAAAAAAATACTTTAACAAAAATATTTCAAGAAAAAACATTCCAAAAAATTATTTCAAAAAAATGTTAAAAAATTGAAGAAAATATTTTAAAAATAAATATTTTAAGTATTTAAAACGAAGAGCAACGTATTTATATTTAATATAACATTTATCTTAAATATTTACATGATTCTTAAATATTTTTCGTGACAGAAAAATCCTAATACGCAGTCTATAAAGAAGTTTCACTTCAGAAATGCATCAAATTATAGAATGGTTTTTGATTAAAATTCATAACACTGAGGTGGCCTAGGTCTTCTATTTTACGTGCTATTAGGCTAATTTATGATGAGCTGTGAGCTGCCGTCACCTGTATTCCGTTTGCTTGTGTGAAAGTTATGATGTTCAGTCTCTACCAGACTTCTCCTTATGGTAACTGCACTTACATTGACTCCATAAATTTAATCTTTTCTTAATATTGGTGCATAAATCTGTCGTAAAGGATGCTAGTGAGCTCAAGTTCTGTCGGTATCACGCTATCTATTGAGGGCATGGAGAACTGACTCATATGGGAGAAAAAGGTATGGTATGAATGTAGAAGTTATTGACGGATTGAGTTAGACAGTGATAGTGCTGTATACCAAATTTCAACTGATTACGTAGTCCAAATTTACCCTGTTGCTACCGTGGCGCCATCAATTTAACGCAGTTTGACGGATATTTTTATAGAGCAGTCATTTCTCCTTGATGGCCCTTGTCTCTCTAAGCTCCTGTATATTCTGGAAACTGTTGAATGTTTTCAGTGGAAGACTTCAGATTTGTTTGAGCTTTTAATCGTGAATAAAGATTAGAAGGTTATACTCGTATATTTATAATACATACTTCCCTTTGATAATAGAATAGTTTTATCACAAAACGTGTAAATACAGTAATGGTAAAGGCAGATGTGATCTCATTCCTATTTTTTGTTTCGTGAATTTAATCTTTAATTCTGACATGATCCCAACCTCGAATGGAATACAACAAAATAAAATATAGGAAGGCAACAAGCCATTGTCGGCGTAAATACATGTTCAACCGGATGTTGAGCGTAAAATTGTTTGTTGGCCCGCCATTTACATATTACGAGGGTCGTTTTGTCAATGATATTCGTTCGTACACCCTAGTCCCCTAGTCCACTTACCTAAACCATGTTTAATGTGAACACCGAGACGGTTTTATGGGATTTATATGCACATCTTGGACCTATTTTATTCGTTGAGGTCTAAACTTCCCCTTGGACCCTTGGATAAAAGCCCCTTCCTCTTGGACTGTGACAGCGTTTAGACGTGTTTATAGTGCGCTCCGCAAAAACCGTCGTTATCGCCTCCGCATAACGGCCGCATCGTGCGACTTGAACCGCTCACTATCAAAGTGAGCGACTGCATTGAGTGCGCCCTATAAAACTGCGAACTTCAGCTACCTTATAAATTAAAGATGCCAAAGCTGCATAAAATTAAATCACCTCCGACTACCACTAGATTAGAGGTTTACTCTTCGGAAAGTGACGCCATTGCCACAGCACCAGAACAAAAGGCATTCACAAGCAGACTTCAAAGACGACGAAGAGGCTCTGCGGGTGTATCTGAAGATCAGTTTAATAATTTCAAAGAAGAAATAACAAACGTCCTGAAAAACTGGAAGGAGGAGCTTCATAATACACTAACCCTGTCATTAAATAAACTATCGTCAGACATGGAGCAAGTCAAAACTCAAATAAACAAAGTTGAAAATTCGTACTTAGAATTCGAAAAGACAGTGGAATTTTTGACTACGAAGTTTGAAGATATTAACAGCAAGATAGAAACTCTAGAACATGAAAAGAAGCTTAATACTATAGAAATTTCATCGCTCAATAATAAAATAGAGGAAATGCAACGTCACCTTAGATCAACATACTTAGAAATACGAAATGTGCCCCTAAAAAATCCTATTACAAAGCAGGATCTATACAAAGTATTACAAAAAGTTTGTGAAAGGACCAACGCGCAAATAGAAGACAGAGACATCAAACAGATTTACCACATTAATAGCAAAACTGATAAAAAAACTATTATAATAGAATTAACAACTATAGAGAAAAAGAATTCATTACTAAAATGCATCAAAACTTTCAACAAGGGACATCCAGTAAACAAATTGAATTCTTCTCACGCAGGTATTGCAGGGCCCTCCGTGCCGATATTTATTACAGAAAGTCTCACTGCAAATGGACGAAAATTATTGTTTATGTCTCGAGATCTGGCAAAGACACAAAACTACAAGTACTGCTGGTCATCAAATGGAAAAATATTCCTGCGGAAAAGTGACGGTACACCGCATATTGAAATAAGAAGCGAAATGCAGCTTGATGAACTGAAGAAAGAAAAATGACTATTTCAGGTCGTATATGATGTAATTATAAAGTTGTTTGCGGTAGTCAAAAGTTTTAAAACATCAAATTTTCTAGTTAATGTTAAATTGCGCACAAATTTTAAACCACTTTTCGTTTATAAATTCCAGACATTTTACTATATTAATATTTATATATATGTGTATGACTTGGTGAATATCATATTTATTAAAACTATTAATCATTCTGTACAATCTATTGCCGACACTAAAACAAAGGTAAATAAGGGTCATTCGAATAAGCTGACACTGACCAACCGATTCTATTTGTATCTTAAAATCGTTCATAATGGATCTCACAATCCTTAATAACATTGATGAAATTTCACAAGGAGAGTCCTTTGTGTGTAGCCCAGAAATGTCAAAGTCATTTATGCCAAAAGACCCACATTTAAAAATCTTAACGCAAAACATAAGAAGCATTACTCGTAATTTCTCTGAATTTGAGTTACTTCTAAAGCGGATCAATTTAGATTGCGAAATTTACCTTTTAACAGAATGTTGGAATGCTAAAGCAAATTATCTACCTAGATTGGAAAACTATAATACCCACAGTACCACGGTCAATCTAAACCAAAACGATGGTGTGGTGGCATACATCTCGAGTAGTCTTAACTACACCGTTGAAGAAGCTTTTCTTACTAATGCAAGTTGTTTACTTATAAGACCAAACTTGGACACTGTAATACTTGCCATTTATCGATCACCCTCTAATAACATAATAGCAGATTTTCTAGCTAGCTTAGACAAGTTATTAAACTCTCTCAAAAGTCACAAAAACATTATCCTTATGGGTGATATAAACATTGATATCAAACCTAAGAATGGTTTAGATAACAACGCAAATGATTATTTGAATCTATTAGCTATTCATGAAATGTTACCAGGACACTTATTTCCAACTAGAGAGAAAAATTGCTTAGACCACTGCATTATTAAAACGCAAAGACAGTATGTAACTTTAGTAATGGACGCACCCCTAACTGATCACTCAGCTATAATTCTCTATCTAAAAACGAATATTGAATATAATACTCTGAAACAAGAAATATACACTAAAATTAACTATTATTCCGCTGTAAAAGGTATTGAAAAAACAGATTTCAGTAAAATTATGTCAAATAGCAATGGCGAGGCAGCTGCGAAAGAATTAACATCGCTGTTATCGGCATGCATAAATATGGCGACTACTGAAATCAAAATATCCAGACGTCACAGACCCTTAAAACCATGGATAACACCAAATTTAGTTAAATGTATCATCAAAAAAGACCAACTACACTTAGATTTAAAGAAAGATCCCACAAATTCTGATTTAAAAGCTAGGTACATTGCATATAAAAATACATGCAATGACTTATTAAAACGGCTTAAAGACACTTACGAGAGCAATGAAATAAAAAAACATGAAAAAAATCCACGGAAAACTTGGCAAGCAATTAAATCTATAACTGGAATGAACTCACAAAGGACTCCCCCCACAGAACTATTGAACATAAAAAAGGACATGCAGTCCTCAGTAGACTACGTTAATAAATATTTTGCTAACATCGGCTTTAATTTGGCTAGTAATATTATAAAAACAAAAGAAAACGTGACAGATTTCGCGACTCCAAGTACCATCCCGCTGAAATCAATGGCTTTAATAAGTACAGACAATAAAGAAGTAGAATCTGTTATAGCGAGCTTAAAAAATGATTCCGCGGTCGGCTATGATGGCATCCCAGTAAAAATTCTCAAAATGGCTAAACATGTTTTGGTCCCTGTCATAACGCACGTAATTAACATTTGCTTCTCTGGAGGAATATTCCCATCAGTGTTCAAAACTTCCATAATAACGCCCATTCACAAGGGTGGATGTAGAAACAGTGTCGGCAATTATCGCCCCATTTCAGTTTTGACAGCGCTTTCTAAAATCATGGAGAAAATAATGAATAAACGTCTCTTGAGTTTTCTGGAAAAAGAAAAACTGCTGTCTGACAACCAGTTCGGCTTTAGAGCCGGGAGATCCACAGAACAAGCAGTCTTATGTTTGACAGAACACATAGTGAAGCATCTAGATAAAAAGGATAAATGTCTAGCTATATTTTTGGACCTCGCAAAGGCGTTCGACACTGTTTCTATCTCTCACTTATTGCGCAAAATGGAACAACTTGGAGTTCGTGGAATAGCTTTGGAATTATTCAAAAGTTATCTAACCCATAGAAAACAACGTATTAAAATCGGTAAATACATAAGTGACGATACCGAAGTAATATTTGGCGTTCCACAGGGCAGTGTGTTAGGTCCTAGCCTCTTTCTTATTTATATTAACGATCTCTGTAACTTATCACTTAAGAACTGCAAAATTTTCACCTATGCAGATGATACTGCGTTAGTGTTTCACGGCACTAATTGGGAAGAGGCTAGGACACTAGCAGAAACCGGTCTCAGAGCAACAATGACCTGGTTACAACAAAATGTACTAAGTATTAATTTACAAAAAACAAAATACATCACCTTTTCCATAACGAAAAACCATCTCCCTGCTGAAAATAGCTCAAAATTAAAAGCCCATAACTGTCAAAAACCTATAAGTCAACTATGTCAGTGCTTTGAACTAGAACGAACTACAACTATAAAATACCTTGGGGTTACATTGGATCAAACACTAACATGGAAACCGCAGATTACAGTTCTTAGTGGCAAATTGAGACGACTTATATTTATATTTAAAAAACTAAGAAATATAGTTGGTTTAAATCTTCTTAAAACAATATACTACGCGTTGGCTCAATCAATATTAACCTACTGTATTACAGCATGGGGTGGGTCTTTCAAAACCAACATTATACAACTTGAGAGAGCACAGAGAGCGCTGCTTAAGGTGATGACAAATAAACCCTATCTATACCCAACTCAAAAACTATACGAGACATGCGGTATACTATCAGTCAGAAAGCTATTCATTAAACAAACAATTCGAAGCCAACACAGCAAGATACCTTATGATAAAAATATAAACAATATTCGTAGAAGTGATAGAATATGTGAGTTAGTGCAAGTTAACACGAATTTCGCGAAAAGATTTCAGTATTCCATTGGCCCGTATCTCTATAATAAAGTTAATAAAACGTTACCCATTTATCACCTTAACTCCAATAGATGTAATGTAGAAATATGTAAATGGTTACACAAATTAAACTATTTAGAAGTAGAAAATTTACTTACCGTAATAAAATAAATTAAATAGATATATTCATTTAATAACATAATATAGAAAAGATTTATATAAACTCAACTCGTTACAATAAGTTAGTAGGAAATATTAATAAAAATAAAATTATTATATATATATATATATATATAAACATATATGTAATTACCATATAATACTCATTACGTAATCTCATAAATTAATTTTTAAGTACATTACACATACTAAATACATATAATAATAATAAATAAAAACCATACCGAATATTACAAAACAGTTAACGTCTTTGTTCTAATGACATGATATTACCGAAAGGAAGGGAAAACAATTATATTACCTAAGATACAGGCTCGGCCTAGTTTAGGTAATAGTAAACTTGCAACTAATATATTATGTTAAAGTTAAATCCCGCATTAATACAGTAACTGAAAAAAGGTTAACATATATATTAATCACAGTGTTACACATCACGCAGAACAAGTCCACAGTTTATATGGTCGCATGCAATAAGTAGATAGTTAAGCGTGGAAAGATCTACCCGCAACAAACATTAAATAATTGAGCGACAGTGAATAAGTACGTTGTTGCTAAGTATTATGTTTTTTTTTTTAGTTATTACCTTAACATGTACCTATGTAAATTATAAAAAGTGCTGTTGAATTGTACTAAAAATATAGTTAAGTGAGTGAATGAGTGGATATGTGATACTTTGTGTTGTGTATACGAATAAGTACGATCACGGTAAGACGATAACACTCACGAGTTAATTTAAAACGGAATGTTTATTTGCATGTGATTAAGTTAAAACTGTAACCAACGTGTAACTTCTTATAAGAAATAAATTATTATTATTATTATTATTATTAAACTTATTAGCTTAATATATAGCTTATTCATTGGTGTTACCCTTTATCATTCTCACTTGTGAGATTCATAGAAGGTAACGCATTCAAATTCAAATTCGAAATCAATTTACTATGGGGGCGTTGTCAGAACGTACTTTTAAGTAGGTAATTTGTAATTTTTTACTCCTACTTTGGAAGATGCTTTATCATGGAAGTGAAAATCTAATTGCAGAAACTTCGCACCGGAGGGAGATGAGTGGATAGGATCTTCCACTCATATTATGTGGGATTGGTCTGCTTGTAAGTCGTAACTCTCAACAGCTTATAGCCAAATCTCTAGTCGAAGATGACCATTTCCGGGACTAGAAATAACAAATTAATAGTGAAAAAACACATTTAAAATGAGCTTCCATTTTAATTCACCAACCAGAAAAAATCCTATTTATTTGTTTATTTCAGTTGAAATTCGACCGTAATTCAGTGTGTCAAATAGTGACTTCTGTCATTTTTTCCTGTTTTATTTAGTTTTTCTTCAATAAATATAATTTTAACCCTTTTATTTCTTTAATCTGAGATTTTAACATATATAATTCACAAAATTTAGATTTCTGCACTTTTTTCCACATATACTTTATCTACACAAAAAATCTGACTTTTACGTGCCTCCATTATTCTTGAAAAGGGTTACAATGGCATTATTACCATTCACATATTAATATATTATAAACCCTTCGCGTATTAATATATAGATAATTGTGACTGTAACTTTAATATTTGGAAATTTATCATTAGGGCAAAGCAGCAATAATAATAATTATTGTTTGTCTGTAATGTCGTTTACGGCATCACAAAAAAACCTCCAAACATATTTACACATAATAGGGTATTTGACTAATTTTAAAAAACCATTTTAAATTATTCTTTATTACAAAAAAAAACCTACTGCATTGATATTTCTTAAAAAAACAACAGTATTGTTAATAAAAATCAATGTTAAAGTTTAAACTTCCAAAACCGCGCGAAAAACGCTGTTTCTGTCATGGCGGCGGTCTACGACACGTGTGACGTCACACGCTAGTGTCTATACTAAGATTCTATAGAGGAAAGTTTTGATTTTTTGATAAACTCAAATCTACTGGACCGATTTCAAAAATTCTTTCACTAATATAAATCTCTTTTCTTCCTGAGTAACATAGGCTATATTTTATTTAAAAAATTGGTGTTCTGTACGAAAACCTAAGCAAAGCGAGGAGCTAATACCTAACAAACACAATGATTATCATTGCAGCTGACGTAATTTTCATAATTTAATTTTAGATTTATTGAATGGCTTCAACCCATTAATGGCCCACTACTGGGCACGGGTCTCTCCTCTTAAGGAGGCCTAGAGCATACTCCGCCACGCTGCTCCAGTGCGGATTTGTGAAGGAGTTAGTGGCCAACCCGAGTGTCGGAAGTTTTCAAACCGCCCGAAGACCTCCGACATGGCTTAACGACTGATATCTTATGATAACAACCGGGACCGACGTGTTTACGTGCCCTCCGAAGCACGGAAACGCTCAAGAATTTTTTGCCACTAGCGGTCACCCATCCAACTACCGACCGCGCCCGCTGTTGCTTAACTTTGTCGATCGCTTAGGATCGACGCAAGCCGCTGGGCTATGAGCGCTTAATATTGAATAGAATGGTGTAAATGATGTGCAGTACCACAAAGTACAAATACGTCTTTAAGTAATCCACACGAAGTTTTTGTTAAACGGTTTTATTTAGCATGCCCTGTTTGTTTGGGTCAAATCTAGCAAGCCTAATATGACCTACTTCCATAATATCCTAAAGAGTTGAAACTTTACACATTGCTTTAGTTGTGATGACAATGTATTTTTGTGATAAGAATGACCTGATACTACACTCAGGTCTGGCTCCAGCCGAGGGAATTCCTTAATGATTAACAGCACAGTCCCAATTTTTTTCTTCAGTATCTACATTAGACAATACAAAACCATGTACATATTTATAATAGTTGTTTATACTATTATTTATTGACGGCTGATAGGGACGTGTGGAAGAGGGAAACATATTGCGCCGACCCCAAATAAAATTGGGAAATGGGCAGGATGATGATGATGTATAAACTATTATTTGTTTATGTTCCAACGGATCCAAAAATACGAAAACTGGTTAAAATTATCCCGAAGAGTATTTTTTCAAATATCTATAAATGTTTTTTATGTATTGTGTTGTGTACCCTGTGCTGTAAGTAATATGTAATTTTGAATAGCTATGCGCTATATAGTCTTTTTTATTAATATTTTTCGAAACAACATCTCTAAAGACCACGATTATATTAATTCACTACAACATAACGTGAAATAGACAGGTTTAAAAAACTTCTGTGATACATAATATAAATTATTTATTATCAAATAATAGTTTTTACATTTCTTAATTTCGGAGCAAAATAATCAGCGTTATTCTTGATGAAAAATGAAACCATAAATGCTTCGATCTTAGATACCTAAGTAGGTTGCTGATATCAGCTTGCACAAAATTTGACACCATTTTGAGATTTGAATGAGAATATTTATTCCAAAATTATTAAATAACTGCTTCCCAAACAACTCTAAGTTAAGAAAATAACACCCAGAAAACTTAAAACGTGAAATGCAATGAGTGGACGAAGCCGTTTAATATAGCGTTACTTGCGTGTGACGTCATCAATGTTGTAACCAATCACAGGGCGTTTCGGTCACTGGCAAAATTTTCATAAATTACTGTATTTTAATTTCGTGTTATTTGCAAAAATATACGTGATTTGCTTGAAAATAAAGTGAAATATGTTTTTTAGTGCTACTATCTGATAGAATAATAACAATTTGTAGTATATTTTCAATGTTGTCAAATACCCTATTCGCAGCGTTAGGTAGGGTAATTTATGTTAGGTGTCAGCTTTTTTAACCGTCATAATATTTTATGTGGAATAAGAGTAAAAAAATGTATGAAAATTTTGTTTAAGAATAAATAAATAAGTTTTGAGTGCCTGCATAAGTGTGTTGATATATTATTTTTTTCTTTTGAGTACTTACCTAACCGCTAACACATGAGAAAAAGGCATTTGTTGGTAAATTATCACCGTCCCTCGTATTGCGTAAGAGATTAGCCTTAATAGGAATGTGTTTTAGACTTATTAAAACACATACCTAATAAGGTACATAAGTAGGTATCATCCGATTTCAGCGAATGACAATAAGATAATTTCCATCGTCATAATTTAGGTACTCTTCTTTTATGAGCTGATTAAAGGCTGTCTCTTGGATTAAAGTTGGTTTAAAATCTATTATGGCATGTACCTTAAGCACCGATCAGCTGCTGAGACGATTCTTTTCAAATTAAACAAGTTGGAATTGGCTCGCCGTGGAACAGCTAAAGTTGGCGTTACAAAAGAACAGCGGGATCTTGTTAAACAAGAACTCTTAAAGGAGAATCGGCGGAAAAGTTAAAATTAAAACTCATTCTTCGCGTTAATAAGAGCGCAGTGCCGCGCGCCGTCGCTTCGACTTTCGCTTCGGTTTTCAATAGAAAAAGAGCGTGGCACAGCAAGAGATTCGCGTAACAAAATGTATGTATTGTGTTAGATTTAGATTTTATTATAATGGCTGGACACATGGAAGTTTCTAGAAAGACGAACAAAGATGAAATTGAATATGAAAAGTGTCGTGCTTAAAAATATAACTTATAAGTTAAAACTGTATTGTTAATACCACTAGGTCTTTAACTTGTCATAAACTTAAAAAACATCAAATATTCTATACTAGCTATTTCCCGCGGCTTCGCCCGCTGTAGAGATAGATTTTTATAATTCCCGCGGGAATCCTGAACATTTCCTGAATAAAAAGTAGCCTATGCGTTAATCCAGGGTTTATGCTAGCTGCACTCCAAACAGGCAAATCGGTTAAGTAGTTGTGGCGATATTGAGGAACAAACATCCAAATATCCAAACTTTCACATTTATAATATTACGATGGGTCCTACGTATAAGGGCCAAACCAACAAATTGGCCATTTTGACTTTTTATTGTAAACACATGTTATCGATATTATTAATCAGGTGAGCTTTTTAAAAAAAGTAATTTGCATACAAACACTACTTTTTATTAAAGCCCTTATAGGGTTAATTTAGCATAAATTTAAACGTACCTACTAGACTCTACTGAAAAAGTAGTTCTTAACGAATGAGCTAAGATTAGGCTCGTACATCACCACTCATATCAATTATATTCGTTCTCTGAGCCACACACAATATTCCTGATCAAGTTTCAAATAGCAATTATATCTAAAACGTAGCTTCAGCAAGACGAAGATCATTACCATACCTAAGTGATCGGGAAATGACATGCTATTTCGAAGCGAAAACTTTGCGAGAGTTGTGACGTTTCCAGTTAAAGATGTTTGGTTGTGAATATAAATTGGGGGTCCTTGTAAGACTCGTGAAAATTACTTAGCGAGCTTGTTGTAAAGTTACGCGCAGATGCGTCGGCCCGAGTGTAAAACGTCAGGTGATGATATAAAGGACAATTTATGTGAAAACTTTTCCTTTTCATGAAGGGCACTTTAAAGTAATATAATATATACCTATATATAAATAAAATTAAGGTGTCTGTCTGTGATTTTAAATTAACTGTGTTGTTTTAAGTGCTTATGGTGCTAAAATATAAACATTTTTTTTACTTTTGTTTATCTGTCATTCTGTTTATTGGGCTTAACTTTGGAACGGCTAAATCGATTTCAATGGGATTTCCACTAGAATTTCCTCTCTCTCTAATCTCCTCTGGTTATAGGGCAATATGTTGGCTACTTTTTAT
>CAWVQL010000345.1:0-43944 GCA_963932265.1 Thymelicus lineola | reverse complement strand
AATTGTACATTGAGAAATATTATAGATAACCCTATGATATGATTGCGAATCTATTAAAAAAACTTTAGTAAAATAAATGAAATTGCTTTCACAGTGTTATTACACATTATACAACTTATTATGAATTGGGTTTGATGTCAAGATGATGTTTCCCAAACCCATAACATTTTTGCAAAACGTATCCAACGACACTATATACGAGAGTAAAAAGTCATTCCCCCAATCTTGACTACGGAATCCTAAAAGCATGATAATAATTGTCATAAATATAATAATGAGAGACATGTCGCACCCTCACTGGAAAAAAATCATAAGTCGCCTTACGTTGAATTTTAGTTATTAATATGATTGGATAGAGGAACAAAAGCTGCATATGCTCAATTTTTTCAAAAAATTTTATCATTAATCTTGACGGTTTTGTGAAAGAAATCGTAATGTAAATTCCTTTGACTGCTTAGAACAGTTTTTTTGCTGTCCTGTAAAATTGCAATTTTCATCTTATGCCTTTTTTCCACTGAAGGTGCGAATAATAATAACATATAACAAAAGACAGAATTATGCATGTGTATTATTCAACAAGTTCCTTTATCGAACTTTGAATTGTGCTTTACTGTTATTACTACGAAACATTACACAATAATGGATACGGCTCAGGTGGGGAAAGGAATTGTCGCCTATTACGTGACTCGGACCATTTCATAGCGACTGATGGCAAATTGTTTGGAACACTGGAAGATGCTACTTAATATTCTAGTCTCGCTCACTACGGATATATAAAATCCTACTAAGAAGATATTGCTCCATTTTATTTTATTCCGTCTGCAGTGCCGTTCATGCAAGACGGTGATAGTACAGGTCATTATGGTGAATGCAAATAAAAGTCAGTTATCTCGTAAAATACGTATAAAATACCATGCTATGAAAATCTTAGAAGCTCAGATTTAATCAAACGTTGTTTATATCATATCATATAATATTTTTCATTCTCGAATTCTTCAATATTTTCTATTGAAATAACTATGATTTTATACAAAATAAAACGGTTACGAATTAATATTTAGGCGTTGTATTATGACAAAAAAGTCAAAAGCTTTTTTTGTGTATTTTCAACCGTATTGTACCTATATAGTTGTAAAAGTTAGAATACTTTCGTAACAATGTTTGCAAGGCCATTGTCGGACCCTATCTCCTTAAGTTTTCGCCAGTTGTTAAATGGCTTGAGGCTCCAAAAGATTTACCCTTCCGTTGTCTAATATTCCTCATATTCTGCAACTTTTAACTTTAAGGAAAATGAACGAAAGAAAATTGAACCTCTCAAGTTCACTTTGTGTCTCTCTAGTACAAATTGCATAATTGCATCAGTTGCAGTTTGAGGCATAATAACGAACTATTATCATATACTTGATAATGCATTAGGCACATTCGGTCCATTGATAAGGTCGATTTTCTACTTTTACCATACAAAAAATTAAGATAATAATATGTGAAAATGGCGCTTATTACAGACTGTCCACACTGATCTGTCATTGTCATTAGAAAAAAATTTTGCATAGTGGCAAACCCTGGGTATACACTAGTTTCATTCTATTTAGAATACAAAACGAATAGCTAGAATGTCAAATATATGGTTAACCATTAAAGTTCATTTTATGTACTAAAGAACGTTGTTAGAACTAAGATGGTCAAAAGCTAATGGAAATTGCAAAGCGGTTTTGAGCATTTTCGTTCATCACAGCGCGGCAGCGCTACATAAAGTAGTTGCTCTTCGTAATTTTAGATAATATTTCCAGCAATTAACACATTGAATAAAGCGTTTTACTTAAGTTCTAAGTAAAAAGTTATAATGCAGACAATTAATGCAGACAAGGTGCATTGCTTCATCATTTGCTATGCGTACCACGAAGAACGACCCGCATTGGTTTTCGTGGCAGTTTTAATATGAATTCTCTTTTTCTAGTCTTCTAATCTTCTGCCTAGTATAACTTACACTTACATTAGTGAACTTTATGTTACAATAGACGACTTAAGTTCACTTTTGCCTAACTTGTAAGCCAAGAAACCTCTCAATTCACATTCATGTCTCACAAAAGGCTTAGACTGGAGGTCGATAATATTGTAGCCGTCCTTGTTCATCTTATATTCATTAACCGTCGCTATTTTGATGAATCGCGTTCCGAGGTTGATGGACCTTGGAATATCCTCTGGCAGTACAAATATGGAACACGAATAATTATGTTCACCTCTAATAATCGATTAACCAATTTTACAAGAAGTGGTTTGCTATTTTTAGTAGCTAAATGTTACTTAATATTTTTTGGGATATTAGAAAACGGAACTTAGTCCCTAAGTGGCCCTTAATACTATTATAGAAAGTTGTAATATGGTATGGGTATACATATTTATCACGCTGACAAAGCACTAGAATAAAATTAAAAAAATAAGGTCTCCCGTAACAAGTAAAATGGGGATAACTTTTTCTCCTTGCTCCCCCTATCTCCTATCTTTAGTCTTGACGAGTTGTAGTCGATTAAATAACAAATGTAGGGTATATTAGGGTGGGTCTAAAGAACTTTTTTTTAATTACATGAAGTAACCCGCCACCGCCACCGAATTCACTTCAAAGTTTCATTTACGTATTTTTCAAACAGGTATTCGATACTATATTGAAACTTTGTTTACCAGCAAGTTTTTTTTTATTCAATGGATACCTATCTAATAGCCATAAATAATAACTAAGAAGACCACATAAGTTAAGGTCAAGTGCAAATAATAAACATAAAAGTTATACCGAACAACGACTGTTTAAGTCGTAGTTTCGCTCTACTAGTATAAATTTTAAAATTAAAAAGAACCCGCTTGTTGTCAAAAAATCTAAGAACACTTGAGTTATCAAGACAAATCTAACGACATCTTAATTATATAAATCCGTTCAACGGTTTGGAAGATACGAGGTAAGATAGAATATTACATGCATACATACAATACAATGACATACATACATACATACAAGATACACGTGAAAAAAACCCTTCCTAGCAGTCGGGTAATAAGAAAAACGCTTGTTTTATCGTAATTTATACCATGAATCGTACACGACAAGCTTGGAAATGTGAGTATTTGGTGATATTAGGTGTCTTTGAAGAAAATTTATTTTTCAGTTGGATGGTTTCAGAGTCTATAAAGGTCTATAATTTCATATTACAGACACCTCGAACAAAATCTGTGTCCCGCCCGGGAGGTTCGATTTTCAAAATTGAGCCCCGGTTCTCCTTTCAAAATCGAACGAATCCATTGAAGATTGAAGCCACGTGGCGCCAATGCATTGGGACATACATTGTGTTCGCGGTGTCGGTTCTATACGCTAGTACCTACTTCAATGATCCGTACAAAAAATTTTTGTGTTTTATACATTATACATTTTACATATAGATTGGTAATCAAGCTTTTTACCTTTATCAATTTACCTACAAGAGGTACGCAATACGCACACTGTAAAGATCTTCTCATTCATTAACTCACGTCGTTATAAAATTAACCCGGTGAGTTCACAACATACACCTTATTTTAACAAGCAGCGTGAGGGACCATAATTTGGTTATACAAATTTAATAAGAGGTTCAAGCTATGATTAAATAACATGCCCGCATTGCTGGAAAAAACCATGAGCACCTAATATACATACAGGTGAATAAATGGCTTGATTTTTGTATTTTGGAACACTGATATGAAGTATTATATGAAATACTAGGAAATCGCCCTCGCTTCGCTTCGGGAAAAATAGTAAAAAAAATATATGTAGCCTTTGTCACCTGGGGATAGTGTAGCTTCCTAACAGTGAAAGAATTTTTCAAATTGGTTCGGTAGTTTCGGAGCCTACTCAGTGCAAACAAACAATCAAATCTTTCCTCTTTATAATATTAGTATAGAAGAATGCATCTTTTTTTCAACTACGGCTTTTGTGTTTTAACTAGTATCACGCATGGAGAATTTTATTTATGTGACAATGACGACCCTTCTTGTTTTACACCACAGACATTTTTTACGCTTGTTTTGTACCCATATTTTTTCTGAAAACAATTTAATCTATTACGTAACAACAAGAACAACAGAACACACAATCATGGATTTCTTTCTTCAAGAGTATTTTATAAAATGTCTACTTTCTATTATGAATTATTCATAATACGGACTATTTAATTAAAAATTCTTTATAGGAAATTTCCAGTTATCTTTAGTTGTTTCATTTTCTCAAGTATATTTCCAAGAAAAAATTGCATAAGATAATTTTAATAAGCTCTATTGAATCGTGAAAGATAAACGAGAGAACGCTAGCTTCTTGGTAGGGACCTTACCTGCGTAATAAGTTTCAGAGAAGATATTTAAGCTACCTACAGTATTTAGTAACATTTATTTTGTTTTCAGTTGAATGTTTGATACACATACCTACTTTAACCATTCTCTTTTTTGTTACAAGGCTAGCAAATTAGTTTGCAGAGTCACCATCTTCTGCCGGCCACGGATATCTATAACAAACCTCGAATAGCTAAATTCATCACCACATTGATTGAGCTATCTATTTATCATGTTAGTACAATAAATAGTATAAAAAGGAGAATGCCCATAGCCAGTACTCTTAAAAATATAATTGTGTCACAATGATTTTTGGACAAAAAATTTAATTAAAATATTTCAAGTATTTTACCCTATTTCCTAAAAAATCCTTATTGGGAATAATTTTCTGAAATTAATAAGTAACTTTACTTCCGTTTTGCAAAAGAAAACCATTGGGCCATTTATGTTTGGATAAGGACCAATCAGGAATCTTTTAAGATCCTTCGGGCCAATAGGTTGCATTGATTCGATTATAATTATGATACAACAGTTATAGTATAATATTATTATATCCATGACAACAAACTATATGACGTAAGGGGACTGTCAAATGAATTAGAAAATTATTATAATCAGCCAGGAGTAATAGTGTTCTGTGATTATAATACATTACAAACTACATGGTGTTTGGGGACTGTCAAATGAATTTGAAACTTAAAAGTTTTGCAAAGTTTTTTTTCGTGGCAGATCTGTCGATACTAATTTGGTAACATTTACAGACTATTTAATGTGTGCAATGGACAATAAATTGCAAATCGACGTTATATATTCAGATTTTTCTAAGGCCTTTGACAAAATTAGTCATCTTGCCCTGCTAAATAAACTTTGGAATTCTGGAATTCATGGAGACCTGTTCCGCTGGATAAAATCGTATATTAGTAATAGATCTCAGGCTGTGTCTATCAGGGGTTTTATGTCAGATTTTAAAACTGTGCCCTCTGGCGTGCCACAGGGCTCTCACCTAGGACCACTGCTCTTTAATTTATATATTAATTATATTGAAAATTGTATCTCTAGTAACTTACTTCTTTATGCTGACGATGCAAAAAATTTTAGAGTAATTACAAATGAAAGTGACTGTGCTACGCTTCAACAAGATCTCGATTCTTTGGCTAACTATTGTTCTCAAAATCAATTATTCTTAAATCTTGATAAGTGTTCGGTTATAACCTACACACGTAAACACGATATTATCAACTACACCTACACTTTGAACAATAATACCCTTTCCAGAGTAAATTCAATTCGAGATCTGGGCGTTATATTAGATTCTAAATTGTCATTTAAAAATCACTATGATCATATGATTCAGCGATCGAATCGTCAATTAGGGTTCCTACTTAGAGCATGTAAACCTTTCAAAAGCACAGTCACCTATAAAACTTTAACTATATTTTTCGTTGGTGCGATCTATATTGGACTTCGGCTCTGTAGTCTGGAATCCTTATCATGCATGTCATATCAACAGAATTGAGAGGATTCAAAAAACTTTCTTAAGGATTCTAGAATACAGAGTTGGATCACAGAATATATCGTACAGTACCTCATTAAAAAAACATAAGATCTTACCCCTAAATCTACGACGGCAACATCGTGACTATATGTTTTTTTTATATAAAATTCTAAATAATTTCATAGATTCCCCTGACATTTTAGAAAAAATACACTTTAAAGTACCCCTAAAAAGTATTCGCAGACCCAATAATTTATTTGCTGTTCCAATATCTAGCAGAAAATACACCGCAAATTCATTTTTCAATCGTTGTTTGGCTGTTTACAACAGGGAGATCGGTCATATCGATCCTTTTTATAATTCTATTTCTAAATTTAAAAAGAAGATTACGCAATTTTTATTCGAAAAAATTTAATATACCATCTTATAGTATGTACCTACTTTTAACTTAATCACATTAGATACATCCTAAAATAAATAATAAAATTAAATGTACTAAACTGTCTTATTGTATCAAGAAACAGTATTATATGTATAAGTGTTGGCACTCAATGTCTTTAGTTAAATATAGTTTTTTTCTTTTGTAACATATATAACTGTACATGACTGTCTGTGTCCAAAATAAAATAAAATAAAAATAAAATAAAATAAAAGATCGACATTACATACGCAATTGACTTTAATACGCCTGCATAGAGTCCATATTACTGTGAGTTTACTATAGCCTAAATACAAATTAATTTTGTTTAAAATCTCTTATTTCCTACTATTAACATTGACTAAAGTTAGTATATGTAATTTATTAAGATAACAAATTCAAATAAAGGTATTTTTATCAAGACACAAAAATGTTAAAGTTAGTACATTTCTCCATACTAAATGGGCATTCTCCTTTGCGACACTACAATAACTGTTGTAACCATACGCCATATTGGTTTTCAATTTTTTGTTCTTATATAACGACACACGCTATGAACTTGTTACTTCAATCGATTAACTCAAAATATCATAATATAATATTTAATCACTAATGCAAACCCATGACATGTAAACCATAAAATGTAACCTTTAGGTACTTACTTCAAAATCATGACTCATATTTTCATGAGAAACGAGAATACATTGCACTATGTAAAAGCAAAGCGTATATGTCTTCGTGTCTTGTAATGTTATGTGACAGGTTATGCCATCCAAGACAGAGAGGAATAGTAATAGTAATTGAATAAAACACAAGATTCATAAGTGGTGAACACGACGGAATCCTGATGTGGTTTACGGCGTCTCGTAGGAGGCAGCTGACATTTCAATTTATCCCTCAAGATCAAGATCTAAGGTTGAAACAGACAATCTTCTGCAGTCCAGGTTTAATCGATTTGTAGGTATATACATAGTATAGTATATATACTAAACAATATGTTTTCATTTAAACGGATGGGTATAAGTAAAAGATAGTCTATTTTGCGAACTGTAAAGGTATAATTTTTTCCACCTAGTACCTTTCGTTTGATAACAAAATCCTTTTTTTGATATCAGCAAACTTTTTAAATTATTTTTGCTACTTTTATGGATACCTTTGGTCTAAAGATTTTCCTAGATTTACTGCTAGTAAAAAATATTTCAGTTCCAACTATCACATAATATTGACAACAATAGCAGTTGTAGCAAAACTTTAATGTTGATAGGCACTTCAATATTTAATATTAGCTGTGCCGCGCGGTTTCACACGCGTTAATTTATGGAAAAAATAACTACTTAAATATATGATGTTATATAGCCTAAAGCCTTCCTCGATAAATGGACTATTAAACACAAAAATAATTTTTAAATTCAAACCAGTAGTTCCCGAGATTAGCGCGTTCAACCAAACAAACTTTTCAGCTTTATAATATTAGTATAGTTAGATGTTATAATTATTCACTTCAAATCAATATTTATTCACGAAAGGATACTCAAAGAACAAAATATGTTTACATACTTTCATACATCAGAAACATAACCACAAATCTAGTCTCTTTGAGTTGTCTCTCTGAGGACTTCGCAAAATATTTGTTCATAAAGCCTGTCATGTCATGTTGCGTGAAAAACGAATAACAGATATCTGGAAAAGTGGTCGCAAAATATTTATTTTCTACCCCGTCGCATTCTTTGCGGATTATCTTTTCATTCTGTCAAAACGTGTTTCAGTATAAATTGACATTGCGTTATCGGTTTTACGTACTTTCCGTTGCGAGAAATATCAGGGATTTACAGATATTACGAGTAAGTATAAACCAGAAATGGTTTTTATTGTTTGTGCAATGGTATAAGAAATTGGGTGTATACATTGAAGTATAATGTCATAGAGCAGACATCTCGAACAAAATGTGTGTCCCGCCCGGGAGGTTCTATTTATAAAATTGAGCCCCGGTTCTCCTTTCAAAATCGAACGAATCCATTGAAGATTAAAGCCACGTGGCGCCAATTTATTGGGACATACATGGTGTTCGAGGTGTCGGTTGAATGAGGAAATTGTCGGAAATGAGGGTGGTAAATATAATACTTATCTCATGTGTATTTTTGAATAATATTCGGAAACTGCAATAGGAAATATATTACTCAACTTTTCTTTATTATCTGTGGAGTACTACATACAAAATAGCAGTGCAATTCATTTTAATGTAGAGTGTATTTCACTAGTGCAAGTAAAATAAAAAGTATAGTTTTTATGACAAATGTTTTCGCGATAATCCTTAGGTACATATTGTGCTGAACGCACATAATACACTCGGGTGCAATGAAATCGCACATTTGATTTTTTCTGCAAAATACAAATTATTTTTTTTTCTGAAAGATACATATATATTTTTTTAATATGGAATTAAAGCTGGTTTCATTACCTATCCAACGATACCATACAAGCCGTTATTACTTTATCCTACTGCCAAAAAAAAACACCAATTACAAATTCATCCTTTATTAAAAGAAGTTTCCTGACAAAACTGTGTGGAAATGAAGGCTTAAAAAAAAACACCCTTTTCTTACAAAAATACCTTTATTAATACGAAGTGTTACCCCCTCTTACTTGAATTACCGCTCGACACCGGTTTCCATCGACTCTATCAAGTGATTGATAGAGTCTTGTGGGATAGCGTCCCATTCTCCTTGAGCGCAGTTTGCAGCTCCTGGAGATTAGCTGGAGCAATATTTCGGTCTCTTATTTTCCTT
This sequence comes from Thymelicus lineola, assembly GCA_963932265.1. Taxonomy (NCBI): domain Eukaryota; kingdom Metazoa; phylum Arthropoda; class Insecta; order Lepidoptera; family Hesperiidae; genus Thymelicus; species Thymelicus lineola. The sequence continues at coordinate 34,895 of CAWVQL010000345.1, read as the reverse complement.
TTTAAATTGTCCCAGACGTGTTCGATCGGATTAAGGTCCGGACTCCGAGCTGGCCACACCATTGTTTTGATATTCACCTCTTGAAGGTACTGCGTTACAATTTGAGCGGTATGGGGTCTTGCATTGTCATGCATAAAGAGAAAGTTCTCTCCAATGAACCGCTAAATGGTACGACATGTTCCTGGAGAACTTCTTCGACGTACCTCCGAGCAGTTAGTCCCCTTGTTGGACGCCTTATATAGGCCCCAGTGAGGAAGACAAGCTCAGTTTTGGCTTCCAAAGAGATTCCACCCCAGAACATACACGAACCACCGCCATATGCAACGCGTTCCGTGATGCAACACGGGGCAAATCTCTCTGTAGGCCTTCTATAGACCCGCCCTCGTCCATCATTGCCATGGAGACACATCCTAGACTCGTCTGAGAACAGAACTGTTTCGCCATTGGTCGACTGTCCAGTTCACATTTTCCTGTGCAAATCGAAGACGGGCTTGGCGGTGAGCTGGCGCCAATTTAGGGCCGTTTGCTGGCCTATGCGCTGTTAGGCCGCCTTCAGCAAGTCTCCTTCTGACCGTCCACCGACTGACTTCCACTTCACGCACCTCTTGGAGATGATGTGCAAGATCAACGGTTGTCAGGCGACGATTTCGCAAAGCCGTCGTTACGATAAATCGGTTGTCGCGCTGAGTTGTAGCTCTAGCTCGACCAGATCCTCGTCGTCGTTCATAGCCACCAGTCTCCCGATAGCGCTGGTATACACGACGAACTGAATATCGACTGATATTCAGCTGTCGAGCTACAGCACTCTGGTTCTGGCCTGCTTCAATTAGAGCAACGACTTGAGCGGCTTTTTCTGGCGTAGTATCCATTTTCTTCGATAATTATTGCAGCTGTAGTCACTGGACGTCCTTTCAGTTTGAGCGTTGAAATGCAACTGATGACATTTTACTCAAAACATGCCTTTTTATACCTGCATTAGTCTGGCAAACTACGGTAACCTAAGGGAGTTAATTTTAGGGTTTTTTTGTTGTCATTAATTCTTGGCCGTAGGGTAAAGTAATAACGGCTTGTATGGTATCGTTGGATAGGTAATGAAACCAGCTTTAATTCCATATTAAAAAAATATATATGTATCTTTCAGAAAAAAAAATAATTTGTATTTTGCAGAAAAAAATCAAATGTGCGATTTCATTGCACCCGAGTGTATATTATATCTGCAACGTACGCGCCGAACGCGCCGCATTTGTATGAAATCATAATAATATGTGAGCTAAAGTATCATACCTAATTTGCAGACATAATCGTATGGAATTAACGATCCCTTAAATTTGGGTTTGTCTCTAAGGATACAGTAGAAATGAGAAAACTCTCAGATTATTGTGAAAAGGGTTTGTGGTTTAATTCCCACCGGAATCATTTGAAAGTGCTCGTTATAAAGCACTCATAGCTCGACGGGTAGTGTCAAAGTAATCAACCGAATCACTGAATAAATACGGAGTGAAGCAAACGCGGGCGCAGTTATGCTGAGTTAAAGTTTGTCAAAAAATATGAAGACATGTCATTTGTTAATGAACTTTATAATCATCCAATATTATAACATGGCAGCACTCGTATCTGAAATAGAGTATGGGGGGGGGCAAAATGTGACTTATGTTATATGACATTTGCAGTAGTATTTATGTTTTCTATTGTCTTTCATATTCTGCTCCACCTAACCCTATTTACTTGCTCGTATAAGAAAGTTGCCCTATCTGATCTTTAAAGTTTATTATTATAAAATTTGACGTCCATTCACATTTAAAGTTCAATTTGTAATAGGTATTTGCAAAAAAATTTCGTGCGTCTTCTGTTTCGGTAACAAATTAAATAAGTAGTCGTTAAATTAATTACATAATTTATAGCAGAAAGAAAATAAACCTGCATTCATGCCTCGCTTTTCCGTTACCTAATTAGTACATTTTTCCCAACGAAATAATTAAATAGGTACTATTTTCACACAGTTGAAAGATTCATAATGAATAAGATAATTACTTCCTCTGGTAATGCTTTTATGCTTAGAAATTACAATCAGATGTGAGTACGACTTCTTTAATCTAATTTTATGTTAATTATTTAATATTAAAATATTTAACAAATAAATGGCTTCTTTATAAATATTACTTGTTCACTGAAATTACAACTGACGCAATACGAACTTAATGTCAATTGCTGGATTTATAGGGATACCCACAAAAAAGCCACGAAAAATTTTCATAGCACAACAATGTGTGTATAAAAATCGATGGAGCAATTTTATTTGCAATAGTCATAGTCGTAAAAGTTCATGTGTATATGCGAGCGTATACTTGCGCATTAGTCCATAATCGTTGCTAGAGCCATCGATGAAAAAACACTTTTTCATCGATGGCTCAAATATAGTTAAGGCCAGGTATTTCCACAAAAGTATTTCACGTCGTCCGTAAGCAAAATCGCGCTCCTGATCGGGCTTGCCGAGCCACCGCGCACACGAATTTAGTAGGTATATAAAATTTTAAACAGAAATTAAGACAATAATTGTCTCAAATCAAAATCAGCGAATTTAACTAGTAATATTTAGTGTCTTTAATTGAGTACAAAAATAAAATGGAAAATGTCAGTAGTTTAGACAAAATATTGAAAAAAAACCTTTAAAAAGGGTTAACTTTGAAATATTTTTTTTCTAATGAAATACATTCGATTTTGTAACTGAAGGCGACTTTACCTAGATTAGATTCTTAACTAGTACATTTTTTTTCAGAATTAAAAAAACCTATTTTCTATGTCTCAGATGTTTTTTCAAAACACAGCCTCTGCAGGAATACCTTGCCTTAAGTGCCATTCTCTTTTATCGTTACTTGTTAGTAACGCTATAAGAAAGTTATACGCGAAGAAAGCTGAAAAAATATCTGGTCTAAACAGAATAAAAAGGAAATGACGTTGTTTATAATTGGGGGAATAAATGGTAATTACTTTGCATTTTAATTTATATTTTGTTCTGCTAGTGAAATCCTCCCACTCATCCCATCCCTCTTTCGCTTCGAGAGGTAAAACCTTTTAGTATATACACTGTACTAGTAAAGAAATAACACATGTCATGATAATTTAAAGAGGTTTCGCAGTTACATAATAAAGAAAGGAAAGTTTATTTATCGAATTAGCAACAAAACCTAAAAGAGTGTTTTCTAACTTCGGGCCCTTTTTCTATCTGTTGTACAGTGATTACCATTTGATGTTGGAAGAAACAATTGTAACTAGGAATGTTTGGCAAAGTATTTACCTTATATCATTAACCACCGATACAGGTATAAATATATAATAAGTGCTGTATCAGTCCCATATACATTATTAATTGTACTACATACACAAAATAAAATATTTCTAGTAGTAGCCTTTTCAACCAATACTGACCTCCCACCTTAATTTTAAAAACATAATCTCATTTATTAATACTCAAATGCTTACACACTCATACCCCTGCACTAGGTTTTACCTGTGTCGCGGGTGGCACGGACAATTCATAATATATTATAATACATCACAATAACACCGATGACCCTAGTACAATTATTTATCTGTCACATAAATATCTGCCCTAGCCGGGAATTGAACCCTCGCTTTGCAGGCAGGGTCGCTACTAACTAGGCTACAGTATTAATACACGTATTTACATTTTGTATTTGTAAGCATTAAATTATTCTAAGTAATACCATGTATATTTTTTAGGATTGGATGTTTCGAATAAAACCAGCAATAACACGGTGTTGCCACGTAGGTACTCGACAGTTTCACTATCCAAGCCACGTTTTAGTCATACAACCGGAGCAGGAATTAATTTCCAATTCCGTTCAAGTTTCGGCTTATGTATTATTCAAATACAATTCCGGATTATGACAGAGTCTGCTCAGTTTTGCGGATAGTTGTCCGACATAGTTTGACCATGCTCGTAGTCGAGTAAAGATCAACTGCGCTTGTGCAGTCGACGCGGTTATACGCTTCTGAAACATTAATATAAAAAGTTTTACTGTGATATTCTGAAATATAAGCGGCCATAGCATATCGATCATACTTAGTGTAATCGTAAGTTACTGAGTTATAAGTAGAACAGGTATCTAGGATTTTAATAAATGGTCACTATAGTAGTCGCAGTATTTCGCTGCACTTGTTGACATAAAGTGAGAGCAGCGCGAAGCATATTGCGTGCTCAATCGCACTTAGGTCTCGCAATATCTCGCAGGATCTCGCTGCACTCGTCTTAGGTTTTATATACATAAGAGTACAAAAAAACAACACAAAACAATTTTAGTGCGTCATTTGTCCAACGATTGAACCATTTTATTTTATCGTACTGAAGTATCCATCTGAAATTATTCGTTCACATATCTCTATCTCTATTACACTTGTAAATTAAACTCAAAGTTATTCTACATAGGTTTTATGGCTGGTCCTAGCTTTGCTTTTGATCAAGCGACCCATTCAAAGTTGACTTAGAAAGTGCTACCCTTAATTCAATTTGCATAGTATATGTATAAGTATTACAGCAATTTATGTGTAGGATAATCCTTTCAATTCTAATTAAAATTAAAGGAAATCTTCGCTATTAATATAAAAATATTTTTACTTAATCAAACAATAGAAATTTGTCATTATTACGCTATTTCATGGAAATCGAAAAACTGTTTTTTGCTTATGTTATCCAGAAAAGGTTGATGGCGCTTTAAAGCTTTTATAAAGGCAACAATTATTCTGTATTAATTGCTGCCTGAAGCATACAACGCGAAAAAGACTGTAAACGTTAATTATTAACGTCAGCGGCGTTAAATTACCGTGAATTCGTTTGTAGATCCAGCTTCCGTTTTGACTGTTCATAAAATGCTACAAAAAGCTAGCATAAACATTAAAAATTGAACTCTGTTTTTCAATAGAACTTTACAACAATTTTACTTAATAGAATACAAAAGAAAGGCTGCAATATAATTACTATCCTTTGGTTTTATTGACGTCCATGGGTGCCTGTGACCACATACCATCAGGTGGATCCTCAACTCAATTGGCGACTAGTTACATGAAGGAAGTAATGCCTTTCATAAAACCATTAATAGCTAGTATAAATTTAAAAGATATCATGATATACCTTTTTGAAATCCTTATGGTGAGCTATTTAATTTGGAAACCATATTGCATTGTTCGATTTATTTTTATTTTTTTATACTTCCAACAATGGCACTTCACTTATCTTAGAAGACTTGGGTTATCAAGACGAACCTATCAATATCTTAATTATATAAACCCTTTGAACGGTTTGTAAGATATAAAGAATATTACACACATACAAACATACATACATACAAGACACGCGCGAAAAATATAACTCTTCCTGGTAGTTGGGTAAAAAATAACATTTATTCAGACAAATGCAAATCCAACAAAGATTATATACCAGCAAGATTAAGTTAAAACATCGTAATGTCAATTTATCTTTAGATCAGTCCTTTTTGACATTTTAACACAATAGTAATGGTATCGTTAACATTAAACCCAATACATTTTCACAACACGGCAGTAGAGTTAATTGTTCGTTTTATTGGCAGTTAAACGATCACTGCGCAACTTGGATGACAGTTATAGTTACAATGTTGTAAAAAATAAATGTTAACATTTTATTTCCTTATGTTGTAGGTACGTACTGAATTAAAATTGAAGCGAAGAATAAATAAAAAACTATTTATAAGGAAAATCTTATCTCAAACTCAACTATGATATTTTTGGAGTATACAAAGTATGTATAACTAGCTAACCCGGCAGATGTTGTTCTGCAACTTGACCGGTTTTTGGTCGCAGATAATTTATTTACTGACGCGAAAATTTATAAAAACCTGTATATTGTGTCAAAATTTGAGCTCAATCGGTGAAGAACTTTTCGAGTTTTTGAAGCGTATTCAAACCAACTTACAATATTTTATATACTTACATTGTACTGCCTTATTTTTTATTGCAACAAAACATTATCTTACAGTTCAATATTTGCACAATCTGTAGTAAAGCATTCGTTGAGAATAAAACAAGATTCAAAATTGCCAAAACACAACTCAAACATTTATTTTAATTCAGAGGACTTGTTTACGGGCTTGTTAAAATGTTAACGAACTAAGAGTTCAACGGCATTCATAATATTATTTCAGATTTAGGCACTTGTCTTACTAAAGTTCAGTAGTCAATAAAATAAAAAAATATTACTCATCTATTAATGTTAAAATTCTTATTCTATGATATAAAATAATCTCAGTTTTTTTTGAGAAACAAATACGTAAGTTACGTAATAGCCTAACTACCGTTTTCAATATTGTCTTCATCTATTATCCCTGATGGTACAGAAATAACAAGACAATGCTTAATGACATACATAGTAACGTTTTTACTATTGCTATATTATAACTAACCGAAGAAAGTGGTTGGATAAAATATTAGTAAAAGCTTTGACAGCTTATTTCTAGAAACATAGAAATTCTTAACATAGCATATCAATGTTATCAACACTAATTTCTCTTTAGTGCGGATGCACTAAGTAGTCGAATGCTTCGTAAATTTTGATTTTTATGTATAAAACATTATTGAAATAATCATAGTCTAAAGTCAAAAAAAGGTTTTAAATCTTGTAAAAATTTAGGCAACCCAGTTGCATGAATTCTAATCATGGCTAAAGTTACACTCGTAACAACACTCGAAACAACGAAACTAAATTCCTACACTGTTATTCAAAATCTAGTTGTTTGCACTGTATCCTATCCAAATCCATAAAGTTTCGGTTCCAAATTGGTATACTATCTGTATGGAAGTTTACGCACTAAATATAAATTCTTTGGAATCTCTAATTTGGACCAAGATATGACGAACTGAGGTAGCCAGTATGAATTAACGCCCGCGCACTATATCCGACTTTAATTCGATATATGTTATATCCGTAGCGAGGTGGGGCGCCGAGGTAAAGAAAGAAATGGCTCTGTGAATCAATGACATTTGCCTAATTTGGCCATGAATATTTTTAACATTGCCAAAGCCAATATTTGAATTTAGTCAAGTTTTCTACATCCGTATTTTCATGAATACGGTTTGGATAACGATACTTTAGCATCTCGTTTACCCTTTCGTGGTACGTCTACCACTGCCAAGCTTTGAGTGATACGGAGTTCAAGTGACCACTCCAGTTATTTGTATAGCAGATTTTTTGAATGTTAAAATTTTATGCAACCGACTGGATAAATTGGACGTAATTAAAGTGAAAAATTTGCTTGTTACGGTAGAAGTACAGCGTGCACTGTAGTTTGTACAGCATTGTCATTATAGTAACTATGTCGATATTCTGACCATGACCTTTTGTTACAAAATAGAGTACTGCTAAGTTCTTTTCTGTTTTCTCAACAATTTGCAGTTGTTGTGTAGAAATTTGTAACCATCTTTGTAATTGTTGTAATACAGTTTGAAATTTATTATGTGGAAAGTCTATTAATAACTACATATATTAATAATTATAAGTAATAGGACAGCCACTAAAATATTCGACATAGAAACGGAGCTTAGGGCTACCAGACCTTTTTATTTTCTGATGGACAAAATATACAATGGAATGGTTTATTTGTGTGAACGTGTAAATAATAAAAATATTAGTTTTCTGCACATCTCCATGTAAACTTTAATTGTGCCAAATTTCGTACTCCTCCGTCCGCGCAATTGTTGTAAAAATGAATGAAAAGTGTTTGCTTTACCTATTATATTAATGTAATAACACCATAGATCTAGAAGTGATACCTAATAAATAATACTATACGACAAAGTATTAATATTATTTAAATAATTTTTTAGGCGAACTAAAGTCAATTTATTCTCAAGTACTAGTAATCAATGTAGGTACATTGATTGAATAAGTAACTAGGTAGTTACTTATTCGATGAAAGCGAAGTACAAGAATATAATAAAGTAAATGTCGAAGTTTAAATGTATTATTCCACAATTACATAGTCAAAACAAACGCATAATTATAGTGTAGTGCCATATACAAAACAATGAAATTAATAATTATCTCTTAAAGGTTACTCAATTATCGACAAACGCTGAGTTGGCAATGTCTGAAATAATTTGAGAGATGAGAATTGCATTATCTAGGTACGTGAGTCGCACTCTGCTACCGTTCCAATAGACGGAGTGATCTCTAGGGCATCGCCGTGACTCGAATTTAAGACTCTCGAGACTTGAAAGCCGAGTGCTGACGTATCTTTCTACGAAAACTAATTTCAATTTGATTGCTTTCCACCACATTCACATGTTCAATTAGCCGACTTGTTTTCTTTTGAAGAAATACTAACATGGAACATAGAAACTCTGTAACAATAATTATAGAGTTTCTGAAAATGCTATTAAAACAATGCTTTGATTAAGGAATCTAGGTTAATTGTGTGTGTACCTATTGTTTAGTTTTAAATATTTTAGGTATTTTGTATTATTATTTATGTATTCTCTTAGTTAGACTTTAACTGCTATGTATGCGAGTTAAGTGCTAGTGGCTCTGATTACCGATGGCCAGTAGTCCTTTAACAATAAGTCAAAGTTACTTGGTTAGAGATATGTTTTTTGGCATTTGAATGTGTGTAGTACCTGCTACGCACATATAATATAATCACTCGGTTCGTTAAAAGAGCTCGTATAATATCAGTATTGAATTGACCCACGTGGTCGTCATAGAAGAGAGGAATGCATCATAAGTTATTGGTTGCGGAAAACTGCAAAAATTTTAACCTTGCATACCATCTCGCTGTGTGCATATTCCAAAATAAAACCGTGTGAAATATACCCAACATTGTTTTATATCACAAAGAATATAAAAAACTCCGTCAAAACGACAATATTATGGAGCAGATTTCTACAAAAAGGTGTATTTTATGAGAGCTTGAATAAAATAACGTGGGCATTCACAAGGGCGTCAAAGGAAAGTTTCGGGTCAATCCCTGAGGAGTAGTATCTTTAGGTTTACATCGCGTGACAAGGGTATGTCGGGCCTTAAGGGAGCCATTGTGATTAACCTGATTATGATAATAATGACAGCTGTGCCAGTTTCTAAGGACTTTTTGCGCATATTCTTCTTTATTCGGTACCCTGTATTATAATAATACTGGCTTTTATTAGCTCTTGACATTTTTCCGATTTGGCTTTCAGATAAAAAGATTACGTAAAAAAAACAGAATGATTAATGATCAACGTTAACTTTTATATTAAAGATAAATTGTTAAGGATTTTCATTCAGTTATTAAGATTAAATGAAAAAATTTTACTTAAGGGCGTTTGGTTATTTTGTTAATATTATAAAAATAATATTACTTAGCTATTTGATCTTATTTTTATAATATTAACAAAATAACCAAACGCCCTTATCTCATCTTGATTCGATCTTGCTTTGGTAATTTTCTATATAATATGTACATATATCACATATATAAAACACAAAAAATGTTTGTACGGATACCTTTTATAAACTCGGAAACCATCCAACCGATGTGCGCCAAACTTTTTTGATGAGACCATCAAAAAATCCCTAAACAAAATGTATTTCTTTTTTAGCGTAGTAGCACACGCGGGGTATCCACTAGTTTTAATTTATACCTAATCATATTTAAAATCAACATTCATGCTTATTTGCGATACCATATTTATAACTAAAAACGTCCAAAAACTTGTTTTCATATTCAATTGGAAACCAAACTCCTTCAAGTAGTTTAAACACCTTACATAATATCCTGTGAATATTACAACTTGACTATTGATGTAATATTATAAGTTACCCTTGCACTGCAATATTACTTAAGCTGGCAGCTATTTGTATATTAATTAATAACCAGAAACAGCCGGCTGGTCAGGTACTAGATACACTTGTGTTCCATGTATAATTCAGAGGATTATGTCACGCTGATATTGCTACAGTGATCGCACACTATGCAAATTGGACGCAACATTGTACTCGGAGCGACAACTTTGCAAGGACGGAATTGTCTTACTGTACGTAAGCTTGTATCACATGTCCACAGCATCGGACAGAAAATCCCTTATTTTGTATAAAACTTCATACACGTAATTCAACTTCAGGATAGTGTTAATTATAAATACAGATAGGTCCACCACAATTCACCTTTGGTGGCATGCGTGAACAAAAGTAAATTATAAGATATAACATCCTTGTCATCGATTGCTATTAATACCAAAGGTCGACTGGCTGAGAATGCTTATAGCATTAAGTCCACCTTTTGTACCACTTAGTTATAAGGGTATAATAAAGTGTAAATAAATAAATAAATAAATAAATAAATAAATATTATTTAAGTGAAAGTTTGTGAAGATATTTAGATGTTTGGATATTTGTTCCTCAATCACGCCACAATTACTTAGAGGCCATTAGGCCAACACAAAAAAAATCAGTTCTATCAGTAGTTCCTGAGATTAGCGCGTACAACCAACCAAACAAACAAACTCTTCACCTTTATAATATTAGATCGATTATTAAGTAATTAAGTATAGGTATATATAAAAATACCTGTTATAGTTAATTTTGGTTTTTAACTTCGAGAAAACTGTGATACAGTTATTTTTTGTGTTTAATTATAAGCTTATATGCAAATTTAACTTAAAACAAAAACGAAGTTTCCATACTAACTTGCACCACCTTAAATTGCACCCTTTGGGGGATGATTTTCCAAAAATACTTTAGGGAATGGGACGCTTACAATGAAGTACGACAAAGTTCTGAAGAATTGTTTATTAAACTTTCACAGTGCACTGGTTATGTATATGAATAATATATATACTAGACACGCCCTATACCCTACTATCTACCGCCGTGCCCGGGTGACGACTGGCGCAACCTAATTACGCCTCGTCCGTGCAGTTGCAAAACTGCATTGTGTGCAATTCTCTGCTACAACAACCCCTTCCTTTTTTGAAAAAAAAAAATGAAATTGTTCAAACGATTACAACAAAATAGAAAAATATATAAAGTAGCTTCCAGAGTGCACAAAACGCAGTTGCAGTGCGAGCAAAATGCTGATGGCGCAGTAGACTGCAACTCTACACTGGTATTACAACATGATACATTCAAAACAATATTATTATCTTTGTTCTAACTATGGGCACAGTTTTCTACGAATACAACAAAGGATAGATACATCGTAAGTATAGGTATGCAATGTATGACATAAAATATAATTAATATTTTATACATTAGTTATGAAAACAATAAATGCATAAAATTACATCGTTTACATTGAACTTGAGGCATTTAATTTTATTTATATAACTGAAAAATTGACACTGAATTACGCATATGAATATGAACAAATCTATACAAAAATTTGTAAATTAATTAACTGACTAACTAACTTTATCGACTAGTTAGTAGTAACTTAGCTACACTTTAATTGGTTATATAATTAAATAGTTATAAGATTCGAGTAACAAAATGTCATGACGCAACGACTATTAATTAAATCATTGATCAATAATTCAAAAGTTTTACGCGTATGTGGTGACGGGATGTACGGGAACTGGAACTGAACCCGGCGCGGGCGTGGCCGGCTGCACCTGGATGTGCGCGAGCGGCGGAGCCGCCGCGGCCGGTGCGCGCTGGCATGCCGCTATCTGCCGTTGTAGCCACTTCCTGCCGCGGTTGCGGCAATATCGCCACAGGACGTACAGTGTTACCACCACGAAGAAACAAGCCATGGCCACCATGAATATGTTCTGCCTTGACATGTGGGCCTCCACCGCGCTACCGTTCTGCGCGATCACTACTTGCTCTTTCGACTGATTTTTACCCATTGTAATAATCATGAGCCGTGTATTGTCACACAAATATCGAAACGTAAATGATAAAACATCTCCTATTTATCTACACGTTAACTACCTTTTTGCGTCATAACCTAATTTGTTACTTAAATTTACAAATTATATTTTCGTAAATTGCAATTAAACAAATACTTTATGCAAAATAAGCACATATGAAAAAAAATTGTGAAACATCGTTACTCATAACTGATGATAAGTTATTGTCACACATAAGGTATTTGCTATATCAAAAGCGAAACTATCTTACGCTATAATCAAGTGTAATACAATTTATCATAAGTTATCTATTGGATCTTAACAAAATGTTGCTAATATTTGTAATGCAAGTATAATGAAATAATAATGCAAGTAAAAATTCATGTGAAAAATATTTTCTCATCAGGGTTTGAAAGTATGACGTTCAACGAAAATCATATATTAAAACGCACAGGAGCGCGTACCACACGTCCACTCCTAGTTTTTTTACAAGAAGTATTCGTAAGATTACTTGATGTGTTTACGTTTTTATCAACGGTTACATCGCTAAACTGAGTCGTAGGAGTGTCATCGGATATGTTGCGTTCCGTATGCTCCTCATTCAGTGTATAAGCGGGTTTCAACCGATCTATTGAAACAGTTATGCGTCTCGTAGGCAATTGAACTTTATAAACCTTATTACCTCTACTTAAGACTCGGAATGGTCCGTCATAGGGAGGCTGTAATGGTTTACGAACAGCATCATTTCGAATAAAAACAAATTCACACGATTTAAGATCCGGATGGATGAATATCGTACGTGAATTTCTCTGTCTATCTGGGACTGATTTCAATTTACATATATTACTTCGTATTTCAGTAACTAAAGTATGAGGGTCTGACGGTTCTGACTTTCTAGAGTCGAAAAATTCGCCTGGTAGCCTCAAGGTACGTCCATACGTTAACTCAGCAGCCGAAATTCCGGTATCGCTACGTAACGTGCATCTAAGCCCTAATAGAATGGTCGACAGTTCATCCTGCCAAGATGTAGAGTCTAAACGGGCCTTAAGGGCAGCCTTGAGTGATCTATGAAACCGTTCCACCGCGCCATTACTTTGCGGGTGATAAGGTGTGCTCCTGATCCTATGGATCCCCATACATTTCATCAACTCAGAAAACAGGTTGCTTTCAAATTGTCGTCCCTGATCGGATGTTAAATATTGACAAATGCCAAATCTAGTAAACCATCCGTCATATAACGCTTTAGCTACGTTTTCTGCGGTTATATCGCGAAGTGGGAAAGCTTCAGGCCAATGAGTACACCGATCTACTACGGTTAGTAAATATCTATAACCATCAGAAGTGGTCGGTAATGGACCTACAATGTCAGTATGTATGTGTTCAAAACGTCCGGCCGGCGGGAATTGACCCAAAAATGAAACGGTGTGACGTTGAACCTTAGCTCTCTGGCATTTAATACAAGCCTTAGCCCATGTTTTTACATCCTTATTCATACCTGGCCAGAAATATCGCTGGCCCACTAACTTACGTGAGGTGTTAATACCTGGATGACTCAAGTTATGAATTAAATTGAAAGCCAATTTTCTAAATTTATCCGGTAAATAAGGTCTAACATTTCCGGTTGATACATCACAATAAATTTGAATATCACTGTTAGGTATAAATATCTTTCTTATTATAACAGTGTTATTGTGACTACTACTTTGAATATATTGTGCAAAGTCTGCGTCCTCGGCCTGCGCGGTTGCAATTTCTACGAAGTCTAATGCACCTGGGCATGTTATTGTTTCAATTCTACTAAGTGAATCTGCGACAATATTATTTTGTCCGTTAATATACTGAATGTCCGTAGTGAACTCGCTAATATACATAAGTTGTCGAATTCTTCTCGGCGTTTCTTTATCACTAGCTAATTTGGAAAATGCAAAAGTTAATGGCTTATGATCGGTATAGACAGTCAATTGCCTACCTTCGAATAATTTACGAAAGTGAATGATAGCTAAATAAATTCCTAGCAGCTCACGATCATACGTACTATATTTAACTTGCGTAACTGAAAGTTTACGTGAAAAATAGCCTAAGGGTTGCCAATGACCATCAACAAACTGCTGTAAAACGGCTCCAACAGCAATGTTAGAAGCATCTGTCATTAACCCTAGTGGTGCGTCAGGTGTAGGATATGCCAAAGTGGCTGCGGACTGGAGGCTTTCCTTACACTTAATAAAAGCGTTATTAGCTTCATCGGTCCATATGATTTTAGACTTGTCATTTTTCTTAGCTTTAGGTAAACATTTAATAAGATCCGCCTGATACGTCATTGCGCTAGGCATGTGTGGGCGGTAGAAATTGACCATGCCAATGAAACGACGGAGTTCACATACCGTTTCCGGTCTCGGGAACTCTAAAATTGCCTGGACTTTATCGTTAGAGGGCCTGATACCTTCTACAGTTATGTCGTGACCTAAAAATTCGAGTTTATCTTTACCGAAAGAACATTTCGACAAATTAATTGTTATACCAAAGTCATTCAATCGTTGAAAAAGAGCCTCGAGATGCTGTTTATGTTTCGCGCTTGTTTCGCTGGCAATTAGTATATCGTCGATGTAACAGAATATAAAATCGGAACTACTCTCGAAAGTTCCATCCTCTCGTCGTATACCTAAACCTTGTAAAACCGTGTTGTTCATGAAGCGTTGGTAAGTCTGCGCAGCATTAATGAGTCCAAAACTCATCCTAGGAAACTCAAATAAACCGAAACTTGTGATGATGGCAGTCTTTTCAACGTCTTCAGGGGCAACAGGTATACAATGATATGCTCTATTTACGTCAATTTTACTGAAAATACGTTTTCCTGTTAGAATGTAGGTAAAATCATGCAATCTGGGTATTGGGTATCTGTCCGGCTTCGTGACGGCGTTAAGCGCCCTATAGTCCCCACAGGGTCGAATCTCTCCGTTCTTCTTGGGAACCACATGTAACGGACTAGACCAGGGGCTCTTCGAAGGTCGGCAAATTCCCAATTCCTGCATAATACGAAATTCTTCACTAACCTTTTTATATCTATCAGGAGGCAGGGGGCGGGCGCGCGCATGCACGGGCGGCCCCGTCGTCTCTATATGGTGAAACACTGTATGCTTAGGGGTTTCCTTGAAAGACACAGGTTTCGTTATATCAGGATACTTCAATAAAAGGTCAGAGTATGGATGTGATTCATCTACCGTGCTTAAACTAGGCTGTGTACAAGTAACTATTGAACCTACTATATTCAAATTAGTAATTTGATCTATCAATCTACGCTTGCTAAGATCCACTAGTAATTTATGATATACTAAAAAGTCTGCGCCTATAATAGGCTGATTTACTGCAGCTAATACAAATGTCCAACGATAGGGTCTACGTAATTTTAAATCTAACACTAAAGTCTTTACACCAAAAGTTTGAATTTCTGTACCATTTGCTGCATACAATTTATACTTAAAATTATTAACAGTACTACTAGTTTTACTACGCGCGGGAAGCACAGAAATATTTGCTCCCGTATCAACTAAAAATCTGAGGCCGGAGTTAAAGTCCGTAACACATAATCTATTGCTACTTACACCGTGAGTACAGTCACCCGACACTGGCTGTACTTCGCTCAGTTTTCCTTCTTCCAGCTGCAGGGCTGAATGCACTTGCGCGCATTCTCCTTGTAGCGGTAGTGGTAGAAACACTGCCAGTCAGGTCTCTTTCCCGTGCGCGTGGCACTGGTGTGCGGTGCTCTGGCCTGGCTCTGACTGCGTCCACGAGTGCGCTGCCTGGACCGCTCCATACGACCAATCCGCTCGTTAATCTTCTTAATTTCCGCGATTATCATGGAGGTGTCGCTCGCCGGCGGTGCTGCTGTCCCGACCTCGGCGATGGTACCGCTTCGTGTGGTCTCCATGACTTTATCCGCGACCCTTGCGAGCACGTCGAGCTCCGCTGACTCTGTCACTGATATGATCCCTCGTACCGCTGTTGGTAGGTGGCTCTGCCACAGGATCTTCAACGTGTCATCAGGAAGTTTCGCCCTGGCGAGATCCCTCATCCGTCTCAGCAGCTGTGACGGCCGTTGATCTCCTAGCTCCATCTCGCTGATAAGCTTCTGGATCTGACGGGTCTCAGACTCCTCGTACACCGCCAATAATCTCTCTTTCAGCGCGTCGTACTTTCGTGAGTCCGGGGGCTGCATCAAAATGTCCGTGACCTGTTGGATGGCCTCTTTCGACAGCTTCGTGATGATGAGGTTGAATTTGGCCTCATCCGACAGCTTTTGCGGTGCGAGTATGGCTTCAACTTGATAGAACCATAACCTGGGCTGGTCCAACCAAAATTCCGGAACCCTCGATGAAACCGTGATTGCAGCCATGTCGGTCTTGGCTTCTTCCTTCACAGGACCAGGTACTTGTGACTGTTGCGGCAAACCAGGGACCGGCGGGTTCATGTTGATCGATAGTGACGCGGAAAATTTAGTGTATAAAGTCCGAACAATATGGCGTGAGCGCGTGGGGCACGGCGGTAAAAAATGTGAGTCGTCACCTAAGTTAAGTTCAGTTTTTAAAGTTCACTCACTAAAAAAATAATGTTCAACGCGGGGTCACCACTTTAGGGAATGGGACGCTTACAATGAAGTACGACAAAGTTCTGAAGAATTGTTTATTAAACTTTCACAGTGCACTGGTTATGTATATGAATAATATATATACTAGACACGCCCTATACCCTACTATCTACCGCCGTGCCCGGGTGACGACTGGCGCAACCTAATTACGCCTCGTCCGTGCAGTTGCAAAACTGCATTGTGTGCAATTCTCTGCTACAATACAAATAATTGTTAAATTTTGTTCTAATATATTAATTTTACAAATGACAAAGTTGAGTACTAAGTTCCATCCCCTAAATTAACCCTTGAAGGGATGATTTTCAAATAATATTATTTAAAATTAACTTTTGTTAATAACTTTAAAAAAATCATGTTTATAACTCTAAAACTGACGAAGTTGGTTTGATAATGGGAAACAAATTCTCGCATATTCGTATTTTTTGCATATTTTTCTTGTGTACAAATAACTTCGAAACAAGATACGCTTGTAACTCGAGATATTTGACAGTGTCTCGAGGACAAATGGAATGGAAACACTAACCTTTACATAACTGCCGTAACCCTTTTATGGTTAAGACTGGAACAACTGTAAAAGTATTGGATGTCGTAAAATTGATCCCTACAATAAAATTACGCCGTAAAGGATGAAAATGAAATACAGACCTACCATTACACCAAAATACGTAATTTAATAACGCCATTAAATGTACAGCCTGGCTTATCGTAACCTGATAAAAATATTTAGACATAAAATATACCTGTAATTCTTGACCAATTTTTTTATGGAAATAGCCGACAAATAGCTGACGACCCACCTGAACTTCTGATCAACGAGTTCTCATGAAAGGGATTCTTCCGGGGTAAGAGGGTCACATTGCCTCGTTTATTGGTTACATTGCAACTTGAGCAGAAGAAATTGGAATACTGCACAGAGTATTTATTTAATGGCCATTTTGATATACCTGATACATAGCTACTTATATTCTAGTACCTACACTACGTTTTAATCTAAGAGCATCCAGCCTTAGAGTTCGTTTTGGGCGTGTTCCAATTAATTCTTAGGTCTCTGCAGCCTGTTCTGAAACTGAATTCAATGTAATTGAATTCTCGTTCTATTGCACAAAACGATATTAAATTATTTATTAGGTCATTCAATATTGTTTTAGTTCTGCAAATACGTTTTCTTGACAGAACCATGAAAATATGAAGAGAAATGTAGTAACAGTCAGATCGTTATTAAATAATTATATATAGTAACAAAATATTAAAGGAAAGGCAGATAACTTTTAAATTTTTCGGTTTCATGCAACTGAGTACTCATTTAATAGATTGAAATATCGCGGCATTCTAAAATAATTCTAAATGTCATTTAAGTAAGTAGCTACGATGAAATTCGTTTAGTCATTTCATTTATCAATATTGACGTAGACTAAGGTTTTTACGTAATGCAAAAGCGGAATAAAGTTAATGGCTGATAAGAGACTGCATCTTTCTATTTTGCGACTTTCTATTTGTCGAAAATATAAAAATATCTACCCAGGTAAGAATACATTAATAAGGAATACAGGTAATAACATGCAACATGGTGATGGTACCTTTCCTAATCTCATGAAACATGGTAAAATTATTCCTTTACATAAAGGTGGAGATAAAAGTTATCCCACAAATTATAATAGACCTATCTTGATTTTGCCAGCTCTCAGTAAAATCTTGGAAAAAAATATCTACAACCAGCTGCTATCTCATTTTCATTTCATTCCTCAAAATAAATTATTTCATTTGAACAAGTACGGATTTTCGAGAGGATAAAGTACCACTGATGCAGGCATCGCTCTACTTAAACATACATATTTATGATGCTTGGGAGTGCAATCAGGATGCAATTGGTATATTCTGCAACCTGTCAAAGGCTTTCGATTGCGTTGATCATAATATATTAATAAATAAACTTGGCTATTATGGTATCTCAACAAAATCAGTTTGGCTCATTAAGTCTTATCTGAGTGTGTTCAAAAAGTAGTTATTAACGGAACAGAGTCCCCGGGAGCACACATTACATTAATGACAAGACTGCTTGTACATGAGTTTTATAAATATAAGATAGATTGTAAGTATTTAATAAGTGCTATCTGTAACTGTAAGTAGGAAAAGAACACCCTGGTAGTTGTGGTAGCCTTGCTGCTACTCCTCACAGTAGGGCCTTGTTGAAGCATTGGCGTAGCTTGCATTTCAAAAAGTGTTTGTAAACCAAACCAATTTTGAATAAAAATATTTGAAATATGAAAATTTAAATACCTTTGCTTGGTATACAAAGTATCTACCAACGTAGTCCAGAAATCTATGAAGGCATAACGTTAATTTCTTTCTCCTTTCCTTTGCCTGTCCTATTCCAACACAAATAAGTAATTAATAGACATGACAATGCTTTATTTTATAACTACTAGTTTTTAAATAATTATAAATCAGTATTGAATGATTGTTTATTTGAAATCGCTACAGTGTTAGTGCTGTTAAAACTCGATTTAAAACAAACACATTTAGCGGGATTTGCCAATGGGATTATACGGCTTTTATCGCTTTGTGTTGTGTTTTACATTGTAGTACATTTTTTTATAAACATAGAGAATTTTAATGTAAACATTACAGATCTTAAAGATCCAATGCGTTTACAATGTCTCCACATATGACTTGACCGTTCTGCGAAAAACAGCAAGCGTTGAAAGGAACAGATCTAGATTTGGATCCCATGCTAGTACACTATTAAGCAGAGTCAATGCTCGAATAAGCGGTGCAGGTGGCTCTCTCATCAACATCAGTCTGCAATCCTGTACTGAGCATGCCGAGTGCCGACGAACGTGGTTATATTTGGTACATAATATGTTCAGAGATCTCAGATTTAGCATTGAAGGGTTAGAAATTTTACCCGTGATTAAATTTTAAAAATAATCCACCAAAAATACCTCTCTTCTTACCTCCAGAAAATCGTATCCCAGTATTCCCTGAATAAACAAAGATGGGTACACATAAGGGTAGCCCACAAAATACCCATACTTTTTAAAGTAAAGCCATCTCAAAAAATTCTTTTGAAGTTTTTCCGACACGAGTATGTATTTTGTCTCATTTGAACTCCAGGTAACTGCGTTATTTTCCAAAACGCTTCTTCTTCTGAATGAATGTTATGGAATGTTAATAATGACTGAATATGTAGTTGTCTACTTCGATTGTCGGAAAACTTTATGCTGTTAATTTGCTTTTGACAAGGCTTCTCTCAAAAACAAGGGGAACCGCTTATTACTATCCAATTAAAATGCTATGATTTAACTGTAAAAAGAAGCTGTAGACTAGTTTAGTGCACGTAAAGTACCGCATAAAGAGAATTAACAATTATTCCAGACAACACGATAACACGATCTAGCGTGACTGTTAATTATTATGTGTTGATGAGATTTACGAGGTTATATTATACGAGTAATATAATAATATTATCATGCTCAGAATAGTAAATAATATTTTATCCCATAAAGATCTTAAACTATCCCGTAGCTTCGGAAATTACCTGGAACGGTTTATAACCGATGCAATTTTAAGTTATTAGGACTAGGTACTCAATTTATGAAGTGCTCAAAGTACCTACTGTAATGGCCTGTGTCGTGTCGATCAAGTTCTTGACAAAGATAAGATAAAAAAATATAAAATTTTATTCTAATCAATTAATTTAATTTTAATTTAATGAAATCCAATATAGATAACAAAAGCATAACAAACATGCAAAATTTAAAATAAAAATATGTAATATAAGTATTGAAAAAGCAACATAACATTTTATTCAAGCGCGACATAAAATAAACGCAATACTTTCAAACAGGCTGTTGTGTTTGAGCGTCAATCACTCCTAGTTTATATTAGTTGTGTACAAAGTTACCGTAGAGCTTTCAAGTGGACTGACTGTACAAGTGTACATATACGTTGTTAGGGCAGGATATCCTTTGTTGAGTGCACGTATGTCCTATGTTCAATTTCATTATGAAACTAAGATACTTTAAACTACTAACTCCAATCGTGATCAACTGTAGAAATGCAATATATGTATCTCTATGTGCTGAAACTTTGTTCCGCAAGTATACATATAGCAGGGGTTGTTTAGGGCGCAAATTATAATTTAGAATTTGAATAAATAACTAGGCCAACAGCCGTAATAGTTTTGTTTGTTACATCACAACGACTATTTAACTTCTGATGCATCTAAGGTTCTTTACATATTTGTAAGTCAGGTTAATTGATCAGGGAGTTGCAATTATTATAAATAAAGTATATGTTATAAATACACTATACTTATTTAAAGTAAAATCAACTGATACGTCAAATTCTTATGATTTCCTTTATATATTTTATTTTGGACCCAAGGCCCTACATATAATATATCTTATAAGGGCCCACAACTGTCCAAAATCTTTTCGAATGTGGAAATTTTGACAATCCCGTGTAGCTGCAGTGGATTATTGAAATAAATATTTAAAAAACTTTGCAAAAAAAAATATAAAATTTTATTTAAAAAAAAATTTTGTAAAATAATCTACTTAATACATGACTGATGACAATTTATCGCAGCATTCCTGTATCAGAAAAGTAATAAAAAAATTACAACAAAAAAATAGCACTAGAAGTAATTTAATATTGTAAAATATTTCAGTAGTATTGTATGTTTTTATTGTAAAAACCGATAGTCTGGTCGTGAACAAAAGACCTACACAGAATGACCAGCGGTATTGGGGATAATTTGTCATGTCGTATCTTGATTTCCGTCGCACGGACGACCAATGTAACGGAAATGTTTCTTTATATTTTCCTCCTTTATGCTTTGAATGTGCTATTGACGTTGCTTGATAAACAGATATTTTTTTATATAAAATTTTATTTGCTGAATATTTTTATAGACAATTTTATTAACAAATTATATTTTTGTGCGGTTGTATATTATGCATTGTAAATATGCAAGTTAATTATTATCAATATATTTTTTATCTATATATAATTTTATATTTAAAACAAAGTTGTGTTAGGTACAACATTTATACTATAACTCAAGAACAGCAGAACCGATCTTAATGATCTTTGATTCGTTAGATTCGTCTCAGTCTGGTATAGCAGAATAAATAAAACAATGTAGAAAAAACAAAAAGAAAATAAGAAATAAACATAAAATTGAATATAAGAACAAATTACAGCTATGAAAACATGACGGTTCCTATTTATTTTGACGGTTATTATTTGTTTTGACGATTGTCATTTGTTTTGACCTTTGTCATTAATTGTTCTGACGATTGTAATTTGTTTGACAATTGTTATTTGTTTCAATGGTTGTTATTTGTTGTGTTTGACGATTGTTTTTTTTTTGTTTTGACGTTTGTCATTTGTTTTAACGTTTGTCATTTGTTTGAATGATTGTCGTTTGTTTTGAAGTTATTCATTTGTTTTTACATTTGACATTTTGTATTTACGGTTGTCATTTGCTTTGACGGTTGTCATTAGTTTTTGACGGTTGTCATTTGTTTTGTTGATTGTCATTTGTTTTGATAATAGTCATTTTATTTTGACGGTTATCATTTGTTTTGATAATAGTCATTTTATTTTGACGGTTATCATTTGTTTTGAAGGTTGTCAATTGTTTTTTTTGATATTTTAATAGTTATTCTACTATTCCGGCTGAGACGAATTCAATAACTCAAAAATTATTAAAGTCGATTTATAGCCTGTTTTGACTTAGACACACGCATACACATCGTTTAATTAAAAGTAACATGACATTGATTTGTTAGACGGTACAAATTGTACCGGGACAGCTAGTCAATACATATTTACTTAGGTATTAGCATTTTAAGCAATTAACAAACTGTGGAGCTTGTGGAGGTCACCAATATGAGGGTGTGCGTGTTCTGATGGACCTGGTAACTAGTATAGTTACGGTGTTCAGGTTTTGTGAGTATGATGGTAACACACATATGATGATGACGAGCTTTGATTTCATACTCCTTTAATTTGTGATTTGTACCTAGTTATATAATGCGTGTTCAGTTACCTCAATTGAACGTTGCATAAACAGGGGGCAACGACATTTACTTATGCTACTACAAAACAACACAAGAGCACAAATTTCATGTGAAAAAAACCTTACATTGAATTTTTTGCGGCTTCTCTAATTACTTTATTCTATATAAACGATCCCTTTGTGAGTGTTCAATCAAATTCGTTATCATTTCCATCTTCTGGTTAATTTGCGTAATTTGATTGTAGATGGTTTATCCCCGGGTTTGTTGTTGGAATTGTTTAATAAGGAAATTTCATTACCCATCGTCACTGAGTTAATTAGAAAGTAAAGTAGCGCAATTCTAATCAAGGCTCTAAAAAAAACTTCATCCCTTTATTCTTCAATTCAGTGTTGATTTGACTGCATAAGTCAATGGAGTAATGATGAAATTTTTCTTCAATACGCCAAGGGAGTTATAAGGGATCTAGGTTGATATCTAGATACAGCGATAGCCTAATAGAGAAAGTGTAAGTACGAATTTAGCACACGGCTTTGCACAAATTTAAAATTATCCGAACAAAAATAATAGCCATAATAAACCTTAATTTTAAGCGTTTTATATGAGTTTAAAATTTTGTGTACTCGTAGTTAACAAAATATCAGAACAAAAATATTAATTATTAATGGTATTAAATCGGTTGATTAGATTAGCCTTTTTATATGACTTTTGAATTGTACATTTGATTATTGTCTGAGCAAATTCAAAGTGTATCTAAGTACGTTTTGTAGATCGTTTATTAATTGGGCAATGGTTACTTCTATTGAAGGTTGCTAAGCTAATCAGTTTTGTAACTTATTACGATGCTAATTAACTCGAGCATATTATATGATAATTATAATTAGATATCTAAATAATATTAGATCACTACGATCACTACGATCATAACGTAGAACTTTTAGTCGTTACATATACATACATGGTGGAAAAAATTTTACCCGTCTGGCTATCTTCTTTCTAAAATGGACCATGAAACGTTTTTTACGTTTTGCAATTCACTAGCAGTGTCGGGGAGCCATTAATAATGTGGGGCCCCCTCTCTTTGATCGGCAACGTATCGTTGATGCCTTTGGTGTTATTAATGTGACCACTTACAACTGGGTAGTTCATCTGCTCGTTTGTAGGCAATTTGCGTTGCAAACATTTTTTTATTTATATCATTACGGACTTAAAATTCGAAATTGAATTAATCCTTCATTATTTCTCGTTTGCACTGCTCAATGCTCATTCACTGTCTTCATTCATTATTAACAGTCCTTTTGTAAGTGCCGGATCAATTTGGGATCGTTTCCATCTTTGATATAATTTGCTTAATTTGATTGCAGACGTTTTATCTGGGTCATCGTGCCGAATATTAATTGATTGTCAGTTCTCATTTGATTGCGTGCACGGGTTACTACTTAAATACATATGAGAACTACAGTAACTAATGCTTCATCTCATGGAATTCTTATGAGCACCGGTTTCTCCTCATAAATTCTTCTGTTGCCTAGAGTATATGCCACCACAATCTAGTGCAGATTATTGGAGATTAAACTGTGTTAGTAACGGATGTTAGAATTTGAGCTTGACATTACGTTGACATAAAATGATTTTTCATATTCTGGGTAACTGTTTGAATGGGTGATCGGTACTGAAAATGCATTCGTCTCTCTAATGATTGGTCACTAATCGATCGTCAGCGACAATAGAGTTAAGGTAAAATTACACTTGGTCTGTTCGCCGTATACGGCCGGCGGAATTCGGATAAGGGACAAACTTAAATGAACTTTGTTGAGTTCATTTGCCGCACACCAAATTAGAGCATTATTTTGGGTAACTGAGTCGATTCGGCCACTGATACCAGATTTTCATATCCTTTACACTAGTCTTCTAAAAACATGATCTTTCGAAATGATACGTATCTACTTAATTTTTAAAAGCACCCGATTTGATTGACTTTAAAAGACGCCGTAAAATATTTTTTTGAGATATAGTAGTCAATTAAGAAATTCTCTATTTAAACAAGTAGTCTGGAATCGCACTCAATGTGCTTTCGTTCCTTTTTATCGCTAGTGTGAAGTAACAAAGTGTTTTTTTTTATTTTTGTTTTTGGCGAATTATTCCTAGATACTGAAATACAATAGGATAAATTTGTAATATGGTAAATATTATTATGTTTTTATCTCAACAATCATTATGAAATTTTAGTCAGAATTATTTGTTTTAACTTAAAGTCACTAAAATGTATTTATCGAAGAAGCAAACAGGAATTCAGTCTGTGTTATTTGTATGTTAATAGCAAGAAATCGAATAGCTTGTCAACAAGTGCCATTTAAAATGAGACTTGCAGGTTGAGAACTCATTTACTAACGTTCAAAATATTTTATGGTTCATTAAAAAAGAAGGGGGTGGTTGCTTATCAGGTAGGAAAATAATCTTAAACGTTATGCTCGAGTGCTATTTCAGGCTTAGTATATACGTATACAGAGTGTAAAAACCTTCAAAAATTAATCATTCGTCAAAATAAATTTAATGTAAAAATATGCCTGCTTAAAAAAGCCTGAGAATTAGGTAGTAACAACTTCAAAGTTATTAAGTTAGTATTAGTCTACTTTGCAACAATCCGCGGTTAATATTTATGATGTCATATACTTTAAGACATGCGCGGCACCTCCCTCCCTCTCACAACAGAAACATGCACTACAATAATTAAAAGTATGTGTCTTGTGGTGTCTTCAAGAGAAGAGTGAATAGGCATTTATTAAGTTAGTGTGTTCACCATCTTAGATTTCATCGCCACTTACCACCAGGTGGGATCGTTGACAAGCATTAACTTATTTCATGTAAAAAAAGTATATACCAACATACATATCAGCACCAACACGTGTTTCGCTTCGAAACGGAACATCATCAAGGTAAGTTGACTCTACGATGATCAGTCGCAAAGTCACTGATACTATAAACTACAACTTCAAAGGCTTAATAAATCATCAAAGTAAAAAACATTTTCTCACTTTTATTTACAACTAAATAAATTAAAGTTTATAAAATAATGAAAACTGCATTCAATTCACTAAATCAAACGGTTTCCGGGCTGTACGTACGACTGAGTTTAATTCTTGAGGCAGAGCAAAGAGCGGGCGGATGGACTCGGATTTCCGGCTTTAAGAGCCAAGGAAACCTAGCGGGGGAAGATGAGCCAACTGCTTAAGTGGATTTCTTATTTTCAGATTTGACTCTTTATTAAATTGAAAATACTTATTCTGCTTCTGTGGTTTGTGTACTGCAGATCGGAGAAGACGTAAGGAACTTTAAGAAGACCTAATTGTTTACGGGTATTCTATTATAAAATATAAAAAATATATGGGTGAATTTCAACAAACACGAATTTTGCCTAATTACAGTGGCGAATTTAAATTAGCTGTTTCTGATAAATGTTTTTGGCCTAAATAATAGATAAAGAGTAGTACTAATTAATCATATACTAGAGATCGAAAAAAATATATTAGTTCATGAGATATTTCCATTTCAAATTATCAAATGCCACCGAAATTATTAAAGGACCACCGGCATTAAAATCCAAGCCACCGAAATTGATTAAATTTAAACTTACTGTTTCTAATACACTTTATTTGGCATAAATAATATGTAAATAGTAGTAGTAATTAGTCATATAGTAGAGATTGAAAAAAAATTTATTTGTTCCGGAGATATTATCAAATTACACTATCAAACAGCAGTAGCAGTGATAGCCTAGTGGATAGAACGTTGGTCTCCCGAACGCGGGGGCCCGGGTTCAAATCCTGGCACGCACCTCTAATTTTCAAATATTATGTGCGTATTACAAGTTAATTATCACTTGCTTCGGTGAA
This sequence comes from Thymelicus lineola, assembly GCA_963932265.1. Lineage (NCBI taxonomy): Eukaryota > Metazoa > Arthropoda > Insecta > Lepidoptera > Hesperiidae > Thymelicus > Thymelicus lineola. The sequence goes on along the minus strand of CAWVQL010000345.1, from coordinate 8,460 downwards.
GGAAAACATCGTGAGGAAACCTGCACACCTGAGAGTTCTCCATAATGTTCTCAAAGGTGTGTGAAGTCTACCAATCCGCACTTGGCCAGCGTGGTAGACTATGGCCTGTACCCCTCACAATGTGAGAGGAGACCCCGAGCCCAGCAGTGGGACAATTATGGGTTGTTGCTTTGCTTTTTTTTTTGTACACTATCAAATGCCACCGAAATTAGGACCACTGGAATTAGAATTTGATCCACCGAAATTGATTTATGCCAATGAGAAATCATAAAGGCAGGATCATTTAATACTTTAGGCTTCCCGCCCACGTCCGATAATCGGTGACCGATTTTTTGTAGGAGAAAAATAGAACGTACTGATAGCAATGGTGCAACGCACACGTCCTACAAAAAGTCGGTCAGAAATAAAACTGACTCACTGACAGTCGGTACAAAAATCGGTCACCGATTATCGGACGTGGGCGGGAAGCCTTAAAGATATGTACATTTTGAAGAATATTAGTCTAGATGAACGGACTCCTTTTAGCGGTGTAGACAGGCCCATTGCACTTCTGAGTCACGTTTATAAGCTGTTTTTGAGGGTCCTCACAAATCACATTGCACGCAGGCTTGACGACTTCCAGCCTTCCGAACAAGCAGGATTCCGAAAAGGCTTCAGCACTATAGACCATATACACACATTGCGGCAGATTATACAAAAGACCGAGGAGTATAATTTGCCGTTATGTATAGCCTATGTGGACTATGAGAAGGCCTTTGATTCTATCGAGATCTGGGTGGTACTAGATTCTCTCCAGCGGTGGCGGATCGACTACCGGTATATCGAGGTGTTGAAGTGTTTGTACTCATCCGCCATCATGTCCGTCAGAGTACACGACACAGCAACGAACCCCATCCAACTGCAGAGAAGTGTCAGACAAGGTCATATCCCCAAAACTGTTCACCGCTGTGTTGGAAGACGTGTTCAGCTGATGGAGTGGAAACAACATGGCATTAACATCAATGGCGAATACTTTACACACCTGCGATATGCCGATGATATAGTCATCCTGGCGGGTTCCCTGGAAGAACTTGGTACAATGCTCGGGGACTTGAACAGCGCCTCAAAACGGGTGGGTCTTAAGATGAACATGGACAAGACGAAAATCATGTCGAATGTCCATGTCACACCCGTATCAGTTGTTGTTGACGGCGCTGCTCTCGAAGTTCTAGACGGATACAATTACCTGGGACAAGTAATCCAGATGGGTAAGTCCAACTTCGAGAAAGAAGTTACTTGTAGAATCCAACTCGGATGTGCTGCGTTCGGGAAACTCCGTCATATATTGTCGTCCAAAACACTACTCAGTGCCTGAAGTTTAATTTGTGTTGCCAGTGATGACATACGAATCCGAGACGTGGTGCTTTACTATTGGCCTAATCCACAACCTCAGAGAAGCGCAGCGGGCTATGGAGAAGGCTATGCTTGGTATTTCTCTACGTGATCGCATCAGAAATGAGGAGATCCGTAGACGAACAAGGGTAACCGACATAGCTCGAAGAATTAACCGGCTGAAGTGGCAATGGGCGGGCCACATAGTGCGAAGGACCGATAACCGTTGGGTAAGAAAGGTCTTCGAATGGCGCCCACGCTTCGGAAAAAGGAGCATAGGACGTCCCCCGATGAGGTGGACTGACAACCTGAAGAAGACAGCGGGCAACCGCTGGATTCAGAAGGCTCAGGACCGGTCACAGTAGTGCAAGTTAGGGGAAGCCTATGTCCAGCAGTGGACCTCCAAAGGCTGATGGATAAATGGAGACACACTTGAGTTTCTGTGGCCTATACTTCCCTATACGTTTTGATTTACCACCGGAGCCACCGAGATTGCGCCACCGGACTTAGAATCAGAGACAAATCTTGAATTTTAAAGAAAACTTTTAGTCACAGGTTAACTTTTATTTCACAATTATAGCTGAAAACCGTTAATGGAACCCTCCATAAAATTTCTAGATAATCTGCTTTGTACTTTTACTAATATACATGACACCGGAATTGGATGATTTTGTATTCCTGCGCCACTGCAGTTAGTACTTACGTGTTTGGCAGGAAAATTACGCAGCCAGTCGGTCATCCTAACACGCAGTTTGCAAGAGCACAACTGAAAGGTGCGGGGAGAGCCAGTAAGGTGTCTTCCAAATCGTGAAGTAACAAGTAATGAAGTATACAAAATGCACCACCGGTATTGCTTTTTTTTGTAGGACATTTTTAAAAGATGTTTTAAGAGCTGTTGTTTAATCTTAAATTACTCCATAAATATATATTACTTGTGTTATTTAATGTATTTCTAAAAATCATTCCCTTTCAATGAAATGTATTTACCAAAACAAATTAAATTAATAAAATATGTAAATAAACGCAGTTTGGACAGTACACCGGAATTAGATTTTAGGTCTTAGATATTTTTTTATTAAGAATCTATGTACTAAACACCTCTGAATACTTCACTATCATGTAGATCATTACTTAAACTACCTATATAAAATTACACATAATTGTAGTTTACCTCCACACATTAATTTTCAACCTCGCCGTCTCAAAAATGCACTTGGGAAATTCACCCATATGACAATTTCGCATCGTAAAACTATTTCGCAAAATAGATCTACGAATGAACGCACTCAAAACTCAAGACGCATTCATCATTCAATTAATTTCATTGTTTACTCAAATTATTATACAATTGAGTTATCGGTAACGATGACTCTCACTAGTACTTAAATTGATCTTAATTAAATAAAAGTATCCGGATGATCGAGTTTTGCTAGGTTTAGTGTTGCTTAACAACGCCATCTACTGAAATAGCTATAGTGTTGCTACTCGCCAATAGATGTCAGGAAGAATTTATTGCAGCAATTTTTCATTACCTGAAAACACGGATAAAATGACATTTTCTAAAAATTAATCCTAGCTAGATCGATTTATCGCCTCTGAAACCCCCTGCATACTAAATTTCATGAAAATCGTTGGAGGCGTTTCCGAGACTCCGAGGATAATACAAGCATTGCTCGTTTTAAGGTATTAGATGTATACAAAATTAAGTCTCTATTAAAAATTCACATATCGCCGTGCAAGGTTTCCGTGTAATCCGTCAGCAAAACAATATTTGAAATTGATCCCGGAACCCCTCGCCCTACAGGTGGGGTCACTGACACCTTGATCTACTACCATCATGCATAATTTCTACTAAATAAATATCTAACTGCCTAACTAAAAACTCAAAGCCGTACCCTACTTACCTACCGTCCGTGTTCCCAACAAAGGGATATTAACTTGATAAACCACATTACATCGACATCACAAGTCTTAACTTTCCCAATTACTCACATTCAGATAGACAGACCACAGATAATAGAATTAGACAAGAAAGTCCAATTCAAGTTTCAATGTGTGTAAGTTTCGCGAAGAAACGTGCGAAATTACGGGGAACTTGGGAGATTTGCCCGAACGCTATAAAACCAGCTGTAATGTGACAGAGCGGGGTTCACAGCTGTTGCAGATAATTTCTCTCTTATTCCTTAGGGTTTATCTTCGAGCCTTCTGGGACCCGTCGAACCCTGATTTATGTAGAAAAGTCTACAATTTATTATAGGTTTAGTTTCTTGTGGCATTGTAAATGAAAAGATCTGGTTACACATTATGAGTGTGATAAAAATCGTAACTGTATACTGTATGTAGTTAACTAAGCAGACATTTTTAAACTAACTCCACTATTATCAGTTTTAAGAACCTTTGATTTATCGTAGTATACATCGTTTAAAAATTTTTACGATAATTTTAAACTCAACAGTAGTTTCAAAGGTGAAAAGAGAGTTAGAGGAATTTCTAAAAAAGGGAAAAATAAATAATACAGCAATGATTTGTATTTATTTTCAATGACTGGTTACATGCTTAACGATGCAAAATATTTTTGCTTCAGAAGCTTCAAAAGTTCCTAATAGTCTTCTACTAGTTATGTTAGTTATTAGTACGGAAATAGCCGGCAAAGGAGCTGACAATTCTCCTGATGGTAGGTGGTCACCATCGCCCATAAATATCAGCAATACTGAAAGCATCACCGATGCGATGCCAGCCAAGAAAGAGAGAAGAAAAAGAAAGGAAGAAAGAAAGAAAGAACTCTGCATATAAGAAAGTAGTAGGTATTCGCCGGTTCTAACTCAGGAGCTACAACCGGCCAATTGGGCAAATTGCTAAGTTCACGACCATGGCTGCCTAGAACAAAAAAAGTCGAGTTTGGTGTCAAATTGTATGTTTTCGACCATGCCCGATCGATTGCACTGATCCATTTTTTGCTAACTAGCGTAGAAACAAAGATAGCTTCAGCGTTGTATTAGCCTACTTCGTTATCTAATGCCCTCATTAGGTCGTTAACTTGACCATTCAATAATTACAATGGGCTTATCGCTTCCTCGTACTCGACTTAACTATCACGCAGTGATTCATACTAACGAGGGGCACTGTTTTTATTACAAAAACGCCATAATTTTTGTTCATGGTATTTATTATTCCAAATAAAATTGAATCAAATAAATTATTTAATCTTCCATCATTGCAAATAGTCTTGGCATGAAATATTTTCAGAATATCATACATAGATTTACCATGATACCTATATTAAAAATTATGCAATATTCTTCGTAGAAAGTAGTAAAATCAAGTTAGATTCGATCGAGATTATGTTCAGAATGTTTTATCGAAGGCTCGTGCTGTGATCCGTGCGCCCAAAGAAAAGAAGGAACTGCCTGCAGCCGCACCTTCAGTATTCGATCATTACAAAATTTTAAAAATACCTAACAATATCTTTGAACTAAAATCCCCTCCTAACAATAACAATACCCAACAACCAACCACCAATACCCCCACGACCAATACCTAATACCTAACAATATCTTTGAACTAAAATCCCGTCCTATCCCCATCTAACTCCTGTCGAATAACTTTATTTGAAATTTAATGAATGTAAGTATGATATTCTGAAGCACTCAAAGCACGGCGACTTATATCGGGTTGAGACCGAAGTTTGATGATAAGGCTGATAACTGACTTACACATTCGAGATATGACTTACACATTCGAGGTATCATTGTCACCACAACAATTCACACGAAATGGCTTTTATTATGTCGGATGTGGTGACGGAATAAGATGTGCCTTTGTAAAGTTTACGTTGGATGGAAAATAGCAGAAAACAAGCCAGCGTGGTTATTGTACCATCAGTAGCCCCAGCTTGCGACGGCAGAAATGAATGCAGAATCAAAGTTCCTTCTACCAGCATCTCAGTGATTGGCCTTGTTGCATAGGTCAAAAACCCGAAATTTATATCAATCCATAGATCCTATACGAAGTTAAAGAAGGACAAACTTATAACTAACTTATTCTTTTTTCTTGTACTCTTATGTTTATTATTGTATGGTGTACAAACAATAAAGTGTTAAATAAAATAAATAATAATAAATAAATAAACACATTGTTGTTTTTAGTTTAGAGTGATTTAATTACCTATCATAATGGACCTTCCCATGGGAATGAGGTGTTCTACCGCGGCAAAAAGTAGCCTACGTTACTCTTCGGCCTCCTAACTATCTCCACACAAAAAATCATACCATAAAATTGCTCCGTTACAACGCGAACCTGAACGAGGGACAAACAAACAAACACTCTTTCGCATTTATAATATTAGTATGTATAGTTTTACCGCGGTAAAAAGTAGCCTACTTTCTTCCTAGCCTCCTAACTACAACGTGAACAACACACAAAAAAACACACAAAAACCACACACCACACCACATAAAAAATCATATCACAACATCGCTCCGTTATGACGTCAAAGAGGGACAAAGAACAAAGAAACACACTTTTGCATTTATAATATTAGTATGGAAATATGGATAAGGATGATTGAATTTCTAACTATAAATTTATATCAATCCATAGATCCTCTATGAAGTTAAAGAAGGACCAACACATTGTTGTTTTCAGTATGGAGTGATTCAAGTACGCATCATAATGGATCTTCCCAAGGGAATGTGGTGTTTTACTGCGGTAAAAAATAATGTACGTTACTCACTAGCCTACTAATTATCTACACACAAAAAAAATCATACCATAACATCGCTCCATTACGACGTGAAAGAGGGACAAACAAACAAACAAATACACTTTTGCATTTATTTTATTAGTATGGAAGTATGGATATAGAGTGATTCAAATAGAATACAATAGAATAGCGTTTATTTGCAAGGCCACGAACACATACAAAAACAGAAAAAAAACAGAATAAGAAATTAAAAATGAAACAAAAACATGTAGCTCCTTACAAAATTATTACTAGATTACGCTCGCGTGTGTCCAGTGGCCTAGAAAAAGGAGCACACTCAGCTAATGCGGCATAATTGCTGCAGTATTGACTACAGCGCTGATTTTCAGTGTGTCCTATTCGGTAAGTCACGGACGACAATACGCATCATAATAGATCTTCTCATAGAAATGAAATGTTTTACCGCGGTAAAAGGTAGCCTACGTTGCTCTCTAACCTCCTAACTATCTCCACAAAAAAATTCATACCATAGCATTCTCCGTTACGACGTGAAAGAGAGACAAACAAACAAACACACTTTCGCATATATAATATTAGTATGGAAGTATGGATATGGAGTTATTCAAATACGCATCATAATGAATATTACCCATGGGAATGAGATGTTTTGCCGCAGTAAAAAAGTAGCCTACTTTAGCTTCCTAACTATCTTCACACAAAAAAATCATACAATAACACAAAAATAATAATATATCTTAACACAAAAAATCATATCTTAACATCGCTCCGTTACGACGTGAAAGAGGGAAAACAAATAAACACTCGCATTTATAATATTAAGTATATGGATAGTATGGATACCTAATATTATTTTTGATCTAAAATAATTACTCCTTTCGAATAACTTTATTTGAAATTTAATGAATTTAAATATGATATTCTGAAGCGCTCAATCAAAGCACGGTGACTTATATTGGGTTGAGACCGAAGTATGATGATAAGACTGATAACTGACTTAAACATTGGAGATATGATCAGTATCGTTGTCACCACAACAATTCATACGAAATGGCTTTCATTATGTTGGATGCAGTGACGGAGTGAGATGTGCCTTTGTAAAGTCTACATTATGCGCTGGATGGAAAATAGCAGAGAACAAACCAGCACGGTTATTGTACCGTCAGTAGCCCCAGCTTGCGACGGCAGAGATGAATGCGGAATCAAGGCTCCTTCTATAGGTATCTCAATGAAGGTGGCTAGACCAATGCATCCGCAATATGTCTCTGAGACCACTCGTCTCCAATCTTTCAGCGATTGGCCTCGTTGTACAGGTCAAAAGCCCGAGGAATTGTCGGAGGCTGGTTTCTTTTACACCGGGCAGGGGGATAAAACGAAATGTTTCTACTGCGATGGAGGATTGAAAGACTGGGAAAGCGGCGACGTCCCATGGGAAGAACACGCACGTTGGTTCGATTAATGCGCTTACATTCACTTAGTAAAAGGCCGAGATTATGTTCAGAATGTTTTATCGAAGACTTGTTGTGTGATCCGTGTGCCCAAAGGAAAGAACGAACTGTCTGCAGCCGCACCTTCGGTATTCGATCGTAGTAAAATATCTAAAATACCCAACATTATTTTGGACCTAACGTTCAAACGTCCTAACGTTTCAAATAACTTTATTTGAAGTTTAATGAAGATAAATATGGTTTTCTGAAGCGCCCAAAGCACGCCGACTTATATAGGGTTGAGACCGAAGTATGTGTTTTATACAAAATGAACGCTCACTTTCTTTAATGTTACTACAGACTTCATGTGGATTCGTTATTTAATCTAGGAACTTATAAAGAAGGCGATCTGTTTGTTATTGATTGTTAAAGACATTAAAAAAAACTGGGTACTTAGATGTTTGAAATACAAATTAGAAAAATAGAAGATATAATCGTTTTATTCAATCTAACCTTTCCCCAATACTATTCGTAACATATCATGCGTGTGATAGATAATAGTAGACTTCCAGGCTTTAAAAATGGTAAATACTTATCTTAAAATAATTTTCTGTTGCACTATATAAAACAAATACACAGTAAAAAGTTAAGTTGCCTGTTTTTGATATAATCATGATATGGACAGTATAATAACAAGCCAATGTTAGCTATTAAAAAAATATATATTAAAAGTTTTTAAAAAGTATCTTGCATTAAAGAAATATCTAAAAATAAAAATGGTTGTAATTTATTATAGAAGATCTAGTTCGCCTTCTTTAGTGAAATTATATGAAAATTATAGTATGTCAGACGATATATTTACGGGATCAGAATTTTATAAATTAACGAAAGATTCTGTGTTGTAAGCCTCTGTACTCAGGATTCCGCTCATAACAAATGCTC
>CAWVQL010000344.1:0-17921 GCA_963932265.1 Thymelicus lineola | reverse complement strand
GTAACAGTTTAAAAAACTAATTACACGGTTTTATATTGTAGGTACTGAAAAAAAAATTGGGACTGTGTTGTTAACCAAAGGAGTTCTTCGGCTGGAGCCAATCCTGGGTATAGTATCAGGTCAAACTTGTCACAAAAATACGTTGTCATCAGAACTAAAGGAATGTGTAAAATTTCAACTCCTAAAGTTAAGTGAAAGTAGGTCTAATTAGACATGCAAGATTTGACCTAGATAGAGCTTGCCCTGTTTAAAATAAAACCGTCTAAAATAGACACAATTCTTAGTTAACACATTTTTGGATAGTAACGTCCACGGGCTTTCAGGTAGTAAAGAATGATACGACAGAACGCCTATAGACGTCATAGTTTTTACACGTATCATGGCACTACGTCTCAGGGCGTTTGATTTTCAATACTTTCTAATTTCAATACTTTTCAATACTTTACCTACTGTCATCGTACATAGTCCTAACAACACGTTAAGGTACACACACATTGACACTACGCTCATTGTCAATGTATGTGAATAAGTAGTGTCATTTGGAAAGTAATTCTTAACTTGTACTGTCCACCAAAGTGTTAAACATACCTATTTAATTGGTGAATAAAACCTTTTACGTTCCTTCATCGAATTCGACGGTGAACTTAATCGAGTCGGAAGAAACGTTGGTAGAATGGAACAACTTCAAGGAGGAACCGTCCACGCGGCCACACACTGAACAAGAACTTGATTCAAGTTTAGTGAATTATAATGAATCAGCGAACTTCAAAGTGCTAATGGGGTCAGATGATGCGGTAAGTGAACAGGGCACTTGACATATATCGTTCTAGAACGGGTGTAAACTGGGTTTCATATCACGCTAGTAATGGATCAGTTAACTAATTGCTCCTGGGTGTCTGCACGTGCTGGCCGCTGCTCCTGCACTCACCATTATATTGGATGTACGAGTTACGCCGTACAATATTTGTGTAAAAGTGAACTATTAATAGTAACAATACTTAGCTACGTAACCAAGAAACAAAGTTTATTTCTTTTTGGTAAGTAAGTTAAACCGACACTTTCGATTTTAAGAAACACATAGCGTTGGATTTTAATCAGGTATTGTTATGAAACGCTCATAGCCCGGCGGTTTGCGTCGATCCCAAGTGAGCGACAAAGTTAAGCAACAGCGGGCGCGGTCGGTAGTTGGATGAGTGACCGCTAATGGCAAAAAATTCTTGAGAATTTCCGTGCTTCGTTTGGCACGTAAAGCCATCGGTCCCGTTTTTTATCATAAGATAACACTCGTTAAGCCATGTCGGAGGTCTTTGGGCGGTTTGAAAACTTCCAAATATCGTGTTGGTCAGTAACCCCTCCACCAATCCGCACTGGAGCAGCGTGGCGGAGTATGCTCTAGGCCTCTTCAAGAGGAGAGAATCGTGCCCAGTAGTGGGCCATTAATGGGTTGAAGCCATTGTTTATGAAATGGTATTTAATTTAATGACACTATGCACTCGCTAGCACTGTGAGACCTCAGTTTTATTTTTGTAAAAGGGCATTAAGAGCCATTTCGCGGTTAGACGCGCGGAATGAAGAATTTGATGTCAAAAATTAGTATCATAAGAAAGATATTAATGCTGGCAAATGAACTCATAAAATAGATCAATCCTTCATCTTGGATCTTCATTTACCGGAATTTTGAAAATATTAATTTGTTTCTGCGTAACTGTCAATCTAGCATAACTATTTTTCAGCAAAAGGACGACAGAGTCAATTTCATACACTGATTTTCTTTATTAAGTTTTATTAAATTGAGTAAAAAAAAATGTCTAGAGAACACTCATATATTATATTTTGCATTTATTACAAGGGATATACGATTACTATAATATTCGTTTCAAAATTAATTCAATAACATTACCAATTTTCATGGTTTATGCCATAACTTTACCATCGATTTTTGTATTCAATAAAGCGTATTTCCCATCAAAAATTTATGTAGTAATAAAATATGGTCTTTGTCGAATATGACACGTAATTTTTTTTTATCTTACTGCAAAAAATAATTTATTAAAACGAATTTACTTTACCATATAAAGATACGAACTGGTGCGAAATCAAATCAGTCGTGCGGCAGCACTCTTGGACGTCGGACCTATGTCAATTTTTGCTTTAGCCATCTAAGGAATAGATTTCGTAAAAGTAACGTAATTATATTGCCATTGAACAGTCTTGATCACGTGAGAATTTTTAGTTACAGTCAATTGTATTATTTTTAGTTTTCTATAATTTTCAGGGTTTTGTAGTCAAATCGGAATCATGTCTAGTCCGTTCGTTATTTCAACCGGCCGGCTAGCCCGTCCGGCCGTCCGTCCTTCCGTCCGTCCGTCTGTCCGTTCCGTATGATTTTTTCTTCGTCTACCCCTTAATGTGGGGTATCGTTGAAAAGGTCTTTCAAAAATATTATAGGTTTCAAAAGACCATTTTTCAATTCAGGGGTCCGTTTGCGTAATATTCTGCTTTAAATATCTTTGGTTTGAAGAAAACAATAGAAATTAAGTAACTATTTCTTTCCAATTTATGTAGTGTAAGTAGTAACGGAGAAAATCACGAACATACATATGTACAAAATATAACTATATCTATACTAATCTATACTATTACTATTGTAATATTATAAAGCTGAAAAGTTTGTTTGTTTGTTTGGTTGAACGCGCTAATCTCAGGAACTACTGGTTTGAATTGAAAAATTATTTTTGTATTGGATAGTTCATTTATCGAAGAAGGCTTTAGGCTATCGGATTTTTGGAAATTCAACCCCTATTGGGTTGGAAGTCACTGCTGTAATTTGAAATAAAACATTGTCCGTTTTTAGACATTAGTTACTGTTTACAGTATTTAGGTTTTTTGTTATATGTGTAAATTACATATTTACGTAGAAAAAAAAATAATAAATAATTATAACTTGTATACACATACCCTTTATTTATACAACTTTTAGATCAATCTGTACTTTATAGAGTTCCGTACCCAAACGGTGTCAACGGGACCCTATTGCTAAGCCAAAATGTTGGAATGATAGAAGCTCCGACATTAGTCAGCTATAGTCACTTATTATTAGTCAAAGATAATACATTCGTTGTTTGGAAACTCTCGTGCACCCAAGTTCCGTCAACTCCCCAAAACTCACGTATCTCAAATACACAACACAAATACAAATCACCCTCTCATTTTTTCCCTTCACAACCCCTCGCCTCCCCCTATACCCCCCCCCCCCCCTCAGTTCTTCACCCAAAAGTGGAATTTTGCGTCGTGATAATCTGGGAGGCATCCGGGCAAATACCGCACTCATCAGGTAGGCGCAGATCGGCAGATCAGGATATCGGGATATAGATTTTTGGAAAACCGGAAATCCCGGATATCTCGGAGACGGTGCGTCCTAGACAAGTTTAGACGGAAATTTCAACCCCCTTTAGTAAACCCCCAAACCTTATTGCTAAATCTTACTGAACCCACTTTTACCCCCCCCCCCCTCCCCAAATTTTCCTAAAATACCATATATCTCCTAAACGGTACGTCCTAGACGATTTCCGACTGAATTTCCATCCGCCCTGTGGAACTCATACTTGCAACATTACCCAATCTTATTGGGCCCAACCTTAACCCCCCCCCCTCCCAAATTTTCCGAAAACTCCTTATATCTCCTAAACGGTGCGTCCTAGACGATTTCCGAAAGGATCGAGTAAAAGTTGTAGCCCATAAAAAGATTGACATTTTATGTGCCATACATTTTTCTTGTAGAGCAAGTGGTTTGGGAGGAAAGTGCGAATTTCGTTTCTCATAATTTATTATACTAGACTATTGTCAATATTTTGTTTTGTAAACCAACAGAAAACAATAAAGAATTCGTTTTTAACATTCAAAGAATAGTGTTCTGAATATCTTCTTTTTAAAGCTGTAATCATTTTTGTGTATGGATTGTATTTACCTTTATTTTTACGTTATCTTTTGTATCACGGTAATGATTAGGGTATCGAAAACCGATCCTGTTTTAAATTACCGGGATTTTCGGTACTCGCCTATGCTGGAACCGGGATTCCCGGGATTTTCAGTTCTTTCGGGATTATTTTACCACGGCTTTCACCGCGTGAAAATAGTTAGTATCGCGTTTCCTATTTTATCTCTCAGGAGCATTAAATAGGGAAAAACTGTTTTCTACCCAAATCCGTATAGTCGTTTGCCGTGATTGAGTAACCATCATACTATTATACCTTACATGCAAACATAAGTTTCGTATTAATTGTATGAAAGCAACACAATTGTATTGCACAATTCAGCACTGCTTGGACGAGAAAAAAGAGTTAAATCATCTTCATTTATATTAGAAAAATATCGATCTGGGTTGTGTAAATAATATTATATTAGTATAGCTGCTTCATGTAGCCGACGTTCTGAATATCTTCTTTTTAAAGCTGTAATCATTTTTGTGTATGGATTGTATTTACCTTTATTTTTACGTTATCTTTTGTATCACGACGCGACATATTTTTATTTCCCAAAAGTTCAGAAAATCCCGGTTCTTTTATTTTGTTTCCCGGTTCTTTTATTTTGTTTCCTGGTTCTTTTGAAAAGTACCGTATTCCTTTGTAAATCCCGGGATTTTCGGTTCCGGGATTTCCCGGTTCTATACCCTCCGATTGATTTGAATTTAGGTATACCTATGTATTTCGACGCGCTGCGAATATCGCAGGCAAAATGGACGCATATTGCATTTTATAGATCACCTTGAAAAAACGTGATTTTTAATTTTTCACGTTGATTTGCCAAAATATTGATTTTTGCAATATGCATCTATTGGACATCTTTATTGTGATGTACCTAAGTAGGTACCTAAAATGTATTATGTAAATAAGTTACCGATAATGGTACTACAACATTGTACTCTTAATTGTTATATAAACTTATATTGTCACAAACCAGATACATGTATGTGGTCACAAAGTGTATAATTAAAATTATATGTTCATAATTTTAAAATTTTTACGTTTGAAAGTATCAAGAAGATTACTCGCACAGAACTGAGGTCAAGCGCGACGCGAGCCGCGCGAGGCAATATCACGCCACGGAGCCGCTTCAAATACCTATAGTTTATCAACCGAGTTTTGCGAAATGGCTCTTAAGTATTTTAAAAATACCGCTAGCGGCGGTGCAGATGTCCATGTACATTTTAACGCAATTACTAGCGAGTGTCCGCTGACCTAGGCCGTAATCCTTTTCAGTTATATTGCTACTGCATTGCTGTTAGTAAGTGACGATATTCGTTTCGCAAATTACTGTAGAATAATCTAAATTATATCTAAAGGTGAGGTTAAGGTAATACGTTCAATACCACAGTTCAATACCGTTGATGTTAATATCTTATTTACTACGTTAATTAAAATTCACGTTAAACGATATTGGTAACAATGTTCGTCTTATTTAAGCCTTTTGGATGTTCAGTAATAATAAAACTTAGTATACCGAGACAGAAAACAATTTACTAATTGATTTTTTCGCAATAAAATAGAATTTTTACACGCAGAAAATTTGACGTATTAAGTTTAAATGTACTCAATTAAACTATATACCAAACTGATCTCTCTTAAACTACAGTATTAATATCAGTGAAAAAAATGGAAGCAAATCAACATAATGTGGGGACACCAGCCCTCAGAAGGTTCATTACCTAGCCCCATCCTCGGATTAGTGTAGAAAGCACTCAAGATTTTATAGAGAGCACCCTTAGAGAAGTTTATATTCACGCTGCGTTTCCATGCAAGAAAAACTCATTTTATCTGTCATTTCAAGTCCATTTTGGTTTGGAGTGAACTGTAACTGGCTTGTCAGAGAAAAATAATAAGGACCTTATGATTGTTGTTGGAACGCATTATACTTATTTCCTTTAAGTCTTTGTACAGTGGAATTTGATTTAAGAAGTGGCTTATGAGTTTGAGATTGAGTTCACTTAGACTTTGAGTTTAAATTGCCGGTAATATAGTGACTTTCTGCATAGTTAAATATCAAGATTAAAATTTCTTAGTTAAATATCAAGATTAAAATTTCTTAGCTTTACTAGCTATTCAATTAAAAATAAACTGTTTACTTCGTAGTTAAAAATCTAATTAACAAATTAAGGCTTGCATAATAAAGATCCTTTAGTTTTTTTACAAACACTTTTTACTCTTTTACTGGCAAAAAAATGTATCTACCACTTTAATTTGACCAGTCCCAGGAATTTTCAGGAAACAATAAAAAGGATTATTCTCTGTGAAACGGTAGAACTAACAGACAACTCATAAAAAGTGTAAAAGTTAATCCATAAAAACTAACAGTATCAAAATGTTTTATTGCGGTTGTGAAAGTTTTATATCATTTTTAAGAGTTTTCCAAAGCTAAACTGAGCTTCAAATTAGATCTAACTTACTATGACCATAAGGAGGTTCATTTCGATAATGACCCATACTACAATGACCCATTAATGACTCATATGACACGTATCTTCATAAATAATGATGCTCTACATACAAGCTAACATAATACAAAGCTTTAGTGCGAAGATGCTGATTACCCTCCAAAACGCATCTATTACTATAATAAAACTCAATGTGTGTTTGTCTGTCCGGGCATCACATAAAAACCCTTGAACGGATTTCGATGAAAATTGGTTAAGTTGTTATTGATACCCCGGATCATATTTTGGACAACTTTTCATCTCGGAAAATCATAATGTTTCCCGGGGAAACAGGATGAAAGTTTCAATAAATTAAAACATATTTTCCGTATGTGAAGCTCCGGGCAACGGCTAGTTTAAGAATAAGAACAGTAACAAAAAATTACAAACTGGCAAACCCAAAGGCTTCTAAAAGATAATTTAAAGATATCTCAACAAAGGTCATTTAAATTAAACGTAGTCGTAGAATCATTATATTCAGTATTATAACGTACATTAAACGCTCGGACGCAGACAGAAGATTGTTTTAACGATATAAATTCTAATACAAGGTGTTGAAAGGATGCCTCGGGGTGTCAGTATTGTAAACACACGGGGATTGGTTTGGAGCGACTTTGCTGCGT
Organism: Thymelicus lineola; assembly: GCA_963932265.1. Classification (NCBI taxonomy): domain Eukaryota; kingdom Metazoa; phylum Arthropoda; class Insecta; order Lepidoptera; family Hesperiidae; genus Thymelicus; species Thymelicus lineola. The sequence continues at coordinate 10,829 of CAWVQL010000344.1, read as the reverse complement.
TTGAAGAAAAAATGGAAATGTAAGAAAAATCTGTTTAATTAACAACTAGTGCATTTCCATCCTGGTGCATTTTCATCATCTGATGATTTTCACCGTGATTAACATCAGAGTAATCACCAATGCAATCCGTTGCATTATATTATATATTGCATTATATTATATTTCCGATATAGTAGATAATCTTTTAGATACTCAGCATTCTTATCATAAATGAGTAAATTTTTAATTAATCAACACGAAATTAATCAACACAAAATAGGCAAAATATGACTGAACTCAAAATAATACGGCATTATGATGAAAAATCCATCATGGGAATACATCCATACCATTTTTTCCGTGCAGTTTTTTCTCATGCGGAACAAAAACCTCGAATTTATGTAGAAGCCGACGTTCGTGTGCAAAAACAGCCGTTCTCCTAATGGATCAGATGGTTTACGATACATGGATATCATGACGAGACATTTTGTTTTGCTATGGTTTTGTGTTCCATTTGAATTAGATATTCGATGAATCAGTGAGCTTAAAATAAAAGGCATATTTATTAAACTTGAGTCTGCAGTCCTTCCTACTTAATATAATAAATGGGAAAGTTCGTGAAGATGTATAGATGCTTGTTACCTTTTCACGCAAAAACTATTTATTTATTTAATTTTATGTCATCTTTTAAATTAAGTAACAAAGGCTAAAACTTAATGCTTAATGGCATTGTCCACCAGTCAACCCTGAGTGGATGTGGAAAGAGCTGATAGTAGGTGTTAAATCAAGAAGAAAAGAGAACAAAAAAGAACACAAAACAAGGTTTGTGTAATGGAAATAATGCATCATAAAAACAAACATCAGAATCATGAAATTTAGCACACATTTTCTGGTATAGGATACTAGGTACTTTTATTCCGAAAAAGGCGGGCAAAGTCGAGGGCAGAGTGCTAGTTTTTATAAATTTAAAAGAAGATTTTAAAAGAAGACTAGTATCTAGTATTTGGTTAGATTACTACCACGCATGAATACCATTGGGATTAAAATTACATGGGATCCCAGCGAGAACGAGAACACATAAAAATGAGAACGGGAAAAATAATTTGGATTACACACTGTCATTAGATTGGGCTAAACAATAATGATCTTACGATTTTTTATGGAAATAGCGTACAAACAAACGTCCTGATGGTAAGTGACAATACAATTAGGATCAATAGCATTCAATAAATTTTGCCACTATAGTCACCGACCTATGTTCGAAGTTGCCTCAATTTTCGAACTCATGCGAGCCAATATAAAACTGCTTTTACTCAGCTCCACTACGTAAAAATGCTTAAACAATTTTTCTCGAGCTTTTAAACTTTATATGATGCTTAAATACTGCGAGTTGAGTTTAAATTGACTGCGAACGTTTGCGACAAGTGTTTTCGAGTACGATTCATATCATTTGTATGTCTGCTCCTCAGGTCTGCTAAGGTTTGTATGGATCTAACAATGGTATGGTTCATGACTATTTTAGATGTAATCTTAAATCTACACTGCTTTTATTTTTTTGTACAAAGATATGTGACTATAATAAGTACATATGTTATGTTCATATATTGCGGGGTTCAGTTTTTGATAACAACTTTAGACTCAATCACTCTAGGGTAGCTGTCAATATGGGGTTTTATACATTCGCTATCATTGTTTTTGTACGATAGCAACTTTACTCAATTTCAAAACTAAAACAGTTATTGCGTACTTTGTCTTTTTTTTACTTGTGTACACGTAAAAATTTTTGATGCCATCATTTTGGAAAGTTTTGCTACGGAGGAAAATAAACGGCAAAATGATGCTTCGTTACTCAAAATAATTTGAGCACTAATTGTCAATTAATGTCAGAGTTATTAATTAAGTGTACGATCTCAGAGCGTTAAAACTAGAATATCTCATAATCTAACATTTTAACAAAAAAGAAACGACTTCTAATGAAATACATTCAATAAAAAAAAGAATCATCGAAATCGGTTGGCGTGATATTAAGTTATTCGTCCATTTATCGCGCACATACTTAATGCAAATTTAAGACTTATATGCTTTTGACAAGGATGCAATTGTCAGATCTCACTCAAATTTATTTGGGACCACACGACAAGCACCAGCTTTCGATTAAAAAAGAATCATCAAAATCGGTTCACCCAGTCAAAAGTTCTGTGGTAACAAACATAAAAAATACAGTCGAATTGAGAACCTCCTCCTTTTTTTGAAGTCGGTTAAAAAAACTAATCTCTTGTAGGATCACTTCGTTTTCAGTCTGTCTGTCACGACCCTTTTTCTCAGGAACGCAGGGAGCAGGAGCAGAAAAAGGGTATCAAGTTGATATATAATATTATCCATTACTCAGGTCGGGGAAAATATGAAAGAAATATAGGATGAAGCTGGAGGAAGGATAGCTTTCCAAATTTTCTAAATCGGTTGATATGACTCCCATATGGTTGATAAGTAGCTCCCATGTGCGAATGTCTCTAAATTTAAGTTTTTCTATTTAAAATTGTATGGTGTGCATAAATCATTGAATAAATAAATAAATAAATGACTGAGAACTTCTGAGAAACATAAAAAAATTACAATCTAATTGAGAACGTAAAATTTCTTAGAAGTCGGTTACTAAATACTGAGTAGCTAACGTTATTAAATACTAACCTACTGACGCCGATGGAAATTAGCAACGTCAAAAGCGAAGAAGAAATATAGTTTGGATTCCAATCAATCATCAACTTGATGTTGTTACTGCTTTCTATTCTGCCCCCATATGGTGAAAGGCCGTAACTACGAAAAAGTAGTTTTGAGATAATTGCAGTTTTGTCTGAAGCAAAGTTTTAAGCACTATCTACAGGCTTTTTTATGACTTTAATCATTGATAATTCGTATAATAATTCATTTTTTCTATTACATTTCGTTTTAATCATAAACTGAAACACAGTTTTTTTTTTAAATTCAATTTTCCCTTTCATTGTAGGAAAAAAATATAAGGAAAATTATACAACCCTAAACAGAAAAGCCTCAACTAGATAGTTAGGTCTTTTCTTGTTACGATTTCAGTTAACGTCTTTTCTCGCTAGAATCGAAGATTTTATACTGTTATTCCTTTTAAATAGAAAAGCCTTAATTAAAACATTACGCCTTTTATCATTAGTATCTTCATAAGATTTGGTGACATAAAACTTATTTATTATTATCAGTCTTTGACAAAATGTCTTTTTTATATGCTGAAGGACCGACGAAAAAGCAGACAGGCCACCTGATGATAAGTGGTCATTGGTTGATTAGAAGTAAAATTAATCGTTTACTCAATAGGTACTTGTAATGAATTTAAATAATATGTTACAATTTCTTATAATAATTATGTGCCGCTGGTGCACTAGGCCACGATTCATGAATGCAGGCGTTAAGGGTGGCGTCGGTAGCCTGTCTGTTGCTGGTCAGTGGTCGTGCCGCGACCAGCATGCCACGCGCGGCCTCGGTACGCCCCCCTTCCCCCTCGTACGCTGCCGTCGCCTATGGATATGAGCAATACCAGAGGCATCGCCCATACATCGCCGGCCCTGAAGGAGAACTCTTTTTACATCTTTTTTGAAGAACCCCATGTCATAGCGCTCCGGGAATACCTCAGAAAAAGGCTCATTCGATAGCTTGCAAGTACGTGGCAAAAAAGATCGTGAAAATCGGACTGTAGAGGTTCTCCGCGAATTCAATTTGTGTGGATGAAACTTTAATCTTCGGCGAGTGGTGCAATGATGGAAAGGTGAAGTAGGCATCAAGTCAAACAATTCCTCGGAGCACTCACCGTTGTGAAGTAAACACACAGAGAGAACCGATATCTCTTCTGAAGCTCAGGTGTTCTAACCTGTGGCTGTGAGTGACTCGTGGGTCGTTGACAACTCGGACTGCGCGTTTCTGTATGGTGTCAAATGGGTTAAGCTGGTATTGCGGCGCCCCTACCCAGAGGTGGGAGCAGTACTCCATGTGAGGCCTGACTTGAGCTTTATATAGCATAAGTGGGTGCCTCGCAGTGAAGTACTGCTTAGCCCGATTCAGGACACCAAGCTTCTTAGAGGCCAGCTTAGCCTTGGCCTCTAAATGACGCCGATACTGCACATCTCTCAAGATGTTAATTCCCAGAACCCAACACTTTCACTCACGGTACCCTGGAATTGCTATGACAAATGGGGTTATCTTAGCGGTAAACGCGAAAACTTGTATCTTCGTGGGGTTAAACTCGACCATATTAAGCCGACCTTATTCCGAGACTTGCTCCAAAGAGTTCTCGATGTCAGACACAAGTTTTATTCTGCTATCTGCCATTTGCCACTGAGAGGGATCAATGATCGACAATACAGTTTTCGCCACGGTCGGTCGGCTGGTGATCTTCTAGTTTATCTTACGCACCGGTGGACTCAGGCTCTTGACCACAACAGGGAAGCTGTAGCAGTAAGCCTAGATGTCACTAAAGCCTTCGATCGGGTCTGGCACAAGGGCCTTCTCATGAAGTTACCATCTTGCAGTCTCCCTGAGAGGTTATGCAATTGGGTAGGTAGTTTTCTATCTGAGCGACATATTAAGGTCGTAGTCGACGGTTGTTGCTCAGATATGAAAGCCTATAAATGCTGGCGTTTCCCAGTAGTCTGTGTTATCTCCTACACTATTCATTCTGCACATCAATGACATGCTACAGCATACGAGTGGCATCTACTGCTATTCAGATGATAGTACAGGGGGTGCCTCCTACACAGCCTGATCTTCCAGATACCTTAAGAGCTGCGTGTTAATCACGCGCTCGTTATCGCTATATAGGCCTGTAGTTAGCCGGGTCACTGAGATCGCCCTTTTTGGGGATGGGATGAGCGAGGGCAACCTTTCACGACAACTCGGGTATCGTCTGGTCCGCTCGACTTCTTGGTATCATGGGATTCTAGAGCCCTCATAACTGTATGTCTTCTTTAATTAATATAATTATTGTACCCATTAAACACGAAAAAACAAAAAAAGCTATATTTACTGTAAGAGTAGAAAAATAATTCAATGATAATTCAATGATAATTCAAAAATAAAACCTCACTATTCTTAGAAATTTAAATATCACAATTGAAAAAAATTAACATTCGCGTTTTCATTAACTCAAAATATGTAAGTATTTGAAAATTAACAGTAAAGTTCGGCGAGAATACAAAAATTAAAAGCCCTAACGTCTATTAGGGTTTTTGATTGTAGGATATCGAATCACTGTTGGTGAATTATGCTAATTTGCAAAGGCCTTAAAATGAAATTACGGCTTTTCAAACATGATAATTGCTTTTACTAATAAGAAAGGGCTTTAAAACGAATTTATGGCTATTCATCCTAGATAACAACGTTTCTGGGACTAAGTTACGCCTTTTTATCTACTTGTAACTCGGGCTACGATTGAGTTAGAGCTATATCACCTACATAGAAAGGTTGGAAATTTCTTGGTGATTCCGAATCTATATTTAACTCATTTTTGTCAAAAATTGAGTTACGGCCTTTCACCGTATGACGGCAGTATTGTTTTTGAAGTGAAAACTTCTTTAGCATCGTTGTGATTTGAAAGTCGATGAAACGAAAAAGTATCATCGCGACAGTAAAAGTGCTAAGTTGTATTAATAGATGGCGCGAGGAACAAGATAGAAAATTAGTTTTATTGCTGGATAGATGGCGCTAGCTGCTCATTTTACTCTTCGTTTATGTTAAAAGATGGCGTTAGTTACCACTGTTTTCTTTTTATACTAAAATTTTTCAAATATGCCGAAAACGAATGCAGAATATTGTCGCGATTATCGCAAAAAATTTTTTGAAGATTTCACTTCTACCACGTGTGAATTGCACACATTTTTTTTTATAAAAATGGTAACAGTTATTCCAGGTAATTTAAATAACTACTTAAAATACCTACAGCTTTATTGACAACAAAACTTTAAATCCGTTAGCTATAAACGTAAATAAATGTTTGGTACAAAACACTTATTGGCGAAGCGCCAACTTAAACAAGATTGCGAAGAACACTTGAAAATAAAAAAACGTTTTATTTGTTCACGTTTTACTGAACATATTTAAGCGTAACAAATAGACAAAGAATCGAGTTATTTTTACAGGTTAATGTGTGCTACTAGCATAGATTTTTTATTTCAAAATGGTTGTATTCCTGCTATCGCCAAATACAAGCAAATGGCTTTTATCAATCTATCGACCTACTTACTAAGTTAATTTTAATCACAAATTCTATCTCCTGCAGTTTCTTAAGGTCTCGCATACTACAGAGTTCTCAACTATAAAGTTTAGTTTAGTACAGGATATTGCTATAATACATAAAACTATAATAGACATAAAACAAAAAATATTAACCCCAGTTCACTAACAATACACCAGTGAAACCGCGTTCAAATCGGTAAAGCTGTTTCTGAGATTAGCTGGAACAAACGCACAGACAAACAGACAAACTAACAAACAGACAAACATTCTGAAAATTATTGTTTTCATCGTCTAAGTTCCCACTGTGCTAATGACCTGCGGGCCTATTATAAACTTTTAAAAACCATTCATGTTCCAGGCAATTCATTTATCGGGCTTAGAACGACTTATGATTGGCTAAAAAGTGTCACGTGACCGCTTTGGTAACACGAATTTGACAATCAGGCCCGATGAGGTCCTTTAAGAAGCGGGTCCTTCCCTTCCTTTTTGGCTGGAAATGTTGACTGACGGAATGCTGAATGGTGACTCCATTGGTTGCTAATGTCCATGGCGGAGGTGATCGGTCACCGTCAGGATAACCTGGCTGCTGGTAAACTAGCTCAATGTTAAAAAATGAATGGAAAAGATTAGGTACCAAAGATAAGAAACGTCTTTATCACAAAAAATACCGACAATATTAGCCACAGACATATCAATAGGAGCGTCTTTACTTATAACTATGTTATGGGCACACTACACAATGAAGATCATCTTTTTTCCTTAATCGTTACGAAGAAGAATAAGTTGAATCCAAAAAAAATTTTTTTTTTTAAACGCTTTTATTTCAATTTTTTTTTATTTTCGTGTATTGTCATCGGAAATACACATGTCTGCCAAATTTCATCAATTTTCATTAAAGGGAAGTCATTCAAATTAACGTTACAAGATTTGATCCTCCGAAGTGAAGCTAAATATAAACCTTATTGCCGTGTAAATAGAGTAGCATTTTGATCGATTTGATGCGTTGATGCTCCGACGTGAAAGTAAATAAAAGCGTTTAAAAATAAAAGACATGAATGTTGTGAAGCGAACGATCGAAAAGTTTTCGAATGACGCCATTACTCGAATCGATAAATAATTATAAAATTTATAATAATGGAGTATAAAAATCTCTTTCTAATATTACATCTTTACAGTATTACCTTACAGTACATACAGAGGTAATACAGTGAGATAAATTTATGGAATTTAATGACGTAATGGTGACGGCAACTGCTAGTACGAATAAATGGCGCCTAGTAAACTATTCAACTATTTTGTTAGGAATTAATTTAATTTACTATTAATTTTATTTCGCTTTTTGTATTTGAATATATCTCATTAAAATTGGAGAAAATAAGCTTTTTGAAGATTTTTGAATATTGATAGAATTAAGAAAGATCTGGCTTTGCCACAAAATATTCCATTGACAAAAAATAGTTTCTTAGAGACAATATAAATTATTTAATAGTCCAAAAGACCGTGATATCCAAAACCTGAACAAACGTGCATATATACACAAAAAATTAAGTTATTTCGCACTCGAAGAAAACTTGTAATTAATGCTTTGATACGTTTCTAAAATTCAATACAATTTACTTCAAATACTTCCGAATAAAACGATATCGTTGCGTACGATCGCAATCGTTTTCGATACCCGTACACGCTTGCCCATCCTACAAATTTGCTGATGTTGCTCACATTTGTACGAAAAAACACATCAATCTGTTACGTTACCGAAACACTTCCTGAGGTTTATACCTCAGCCTAAAGACGGCCATTATACAGCGGATCCGGGAAACATTAATCTTCATGAGTATTCAGGGACTTATTTTTCAGTTCTTGTACAAAAGACTGCGCTTTGTTTATCATTTTATGTGCTTCTAATTTTTTCTTATTAAATGCTTTTTAGGGTTCCGAAGAAAAATTGGAATCCTTATAGTTTCGTCATGTCCGTCCGTCCGTCTGTCCATCCGTTTGTCCATCCTTCCGTCCGTTCGTCTGTCCGTCTTTCAGAGGCATAGAAACCCTTAGGTCTATAAAGCTGTAATTTAGCATAGATATACATAACTCGAACTTATTAGAACTCGAAAATCGTACAAAAAAATATATTGAAAAATATATTTTTTTCAGGGTACCTCCCCTACAGGTAATAAACGTGAGGATAAATTTTTTTTTTCGTTGCGTACCCCATAGTGTGGGGTATCATTGATAAGGTCTTTCAAAATTATTATGAGTCTCCTAAGACCATTTTTGGATTTAGGCGTTCGTTTGCGAAAGGCTCTAAAGTGCTAATTTTGGTTTGAGTCGAGAGTCCCCTCCCCCCCTGCTAAACGGTTGGAGTTAGACAATTGAAAAATTCTCAAAATTAGGCTATAATTATGATGAATTTACAAGGAAAACTATAATAATAATAATAACGTTTCACACTCATAGCCCCACACTAGGATTCCCTGTGTCGTGGGTGCCATGGACAACACACAAGACAAGGACACTCACACCCAGACCGAGAACAGAAATTCAAACTCATCATTCAAATTTCCACCTCGCTGGGAATCGAACCCAGGACCCTTGGCGCGGCGATCCGGCATGGTAACCATTGCGCCACACGTGTCGTCAACGTATCACGGCTATGTTAGCATAAGTAGTTAATGAGTAATACTCAATAAGCTTACTACTTCGGAACCCTACATTGCGCGTGGCCTGACACGCACTTGCCCAGTTTTTTTATATAAATAACCGACAACAGACGAACCATCTGAAACCATTCGGCTATGAAGCAATAAAATAAGTTTTTGTGGCGTTAAAGGGGAACCTTTAATGAGAAAAGCCATGATAGCAATGCGTTTTGTCTTGTTTTGGGTTTATTTATACAAATCCCTAATTAAAATACAACAAACATGCAAGTAATTTTAACTTAAACTTACTTTATTTATAAATCGCGTTAGGAAATAAAATGCATTAAAAATATTTTCATACCAAAACATTTACGGGAGAAAAACGTCCTGTCCCAAAAAAAGACCCGTTTATAGTTTTCCTTAACACGCACAAATAGTATACATATGAGATCGGAAGCGCTACGAAATGTAGACCATTGCCAACGTACACCACAGCAAAATACTTTTAGACTTTATTTCCTGTAAAATAAAGTCTGGAATAGCATGACGTTATCTTACAAATTTGAAACGAATTTTCCTGATAGTATCTCTGGGGTGTCCATATCCAGTCAGTGTGAGTCCGCCGAAGGGGGTGGACGTATTCCGTGTAAGGCAAGTTTTCGCGGGATAAACTTCGCGCCAAGTTATAAAATCCAACGTTTATAAGCGTTCCATTTTAAAGTTTTTGGCTGATTTCTTTGTGATTGACGTTTTGTGGCCATGGTTCGGATTGTAATGGAAAATATTTGTTTAATGACTGGTGTGATTTGAAGGTTTAAAGTAAGGTAAGAAGTATTCGTTTAAAAATATTTTTACTGATTTTTCTTTACCACTTTTAATTCATAATATGTTATAATACTTGGTGTACTGTTTCTGTTTGTTTTTATTACCGTTCCATTGGCGTTGCATAGTCAATGGAATTAACCAAATGGCTTTAATATCGGAGAATTATAACACTACAGATTAGGTATTTATTTTTTGCATGTATACTTTTTGTGTATAAAAATGATATAAATGTTGCACAGATATAAAAAATATCATGTTATTTTTATACAGGATTCAAAATTTTCCTTTTGTTTTAGTAAACAGTTCGTAATACACATAATAATATGCAATGATCAAAAAAGTAGCCTCTCTTAATTAAAAATTATCTTGGTACCCTACATTTTATGAAATATATGCAATATTTCCTTCTTACTTCATTATAGAAACATTAAATATTAAAAAAATCACCTGTTTTAATTATTGATTTTATGTCACAAGTCGTCAGCTATATCATAAAACCTATTTAATGAGCCCGTAATTTTCAAAAATCGAGTTAATTGTTTTGTTGTTCACTGGATTCAATGGATCTGTTTGTGACGGTGCCATGTCTAGGATAATCTCTTCTCTCTTTCTTGGCTGATAATGAAACAGTAATGCCTTTGGAGTCGTTGATGTTCATGAGCACAATGGCCACGTACCATCAGCTTGATTGTCGGTTATTTCAATAAAACAGGGATATCTATGGATGGCAGTAACTTCTTGTCACAGGAACACTGTTTATTTTCCGACTGTTGATACCGTTGATATCTAAAAAATATAAAACCAAAATATTTTATTTAAGTTGTCATTTATACAATGAAATGTCTTGCTCAAATAATTGAAGCTGGGCTCTGAAATATCAGTCCAATCCGCACTGGAGCAGCGTGGTGGAGTATGCTCTAGGCCTCCTCAAGAGGAGAAACCCGTGCCCAGTAGTGGGCCGTTAATGGGTTGAAGCCACAAGTCACTGAAATATCAGTGCCCAGCCGAATTAGCAAGACTACTAAGTCAGTGAGGACAAACAGATTTATGTTAATATTGACGTTTTAAACTTATATAACTTATATTTCAAAATTTTTTAGGTACAGACGTAGCCGAATATATTCCAAAACATTTTAT
>CAWVQL010000343.1:0-18442 GCA_963932265.1 Thymelicus lineola | reverse complement strand
AACATTTTAAGAGGCCGTGCCGAAAATTTATTTGACAGAGTTATGTCATATTCATTGCGAAGCTATGTCTGTGTGCATCATTCACGCACACCTGGCTGAAGTTCGAGCTTAAACAATTTTGATCCTTTAGTTGATAATAATTTTAGGATGCATAGTATGAACAAATTTAGAAATAAAAGTCTGGAATGTTTTTGTATATTAGTTTAGTATATTTATTACAATCAAAATGAAAAAGTTTTAGATAAACACACACTAGGTACATATTTAGGTTATTCAGTGTTTTCCTTCAGAGATGTCATTTATGTTTGCGATAAGCTTAGAGTGTACAGACAAATTTAACATGTTTCATTGGTACCTACCCGAAAATCAAACGAGTCTTGATTTCATAAAAAAATGTTTTTGAAAATGCAAAACATTAAAATTTTAGGCCATAAAAATTTTTTGTGAGCTCTGGGACTAAATAATTATGTTATCATATTTATAACCTATTAAACTTAAATTTAAAAAACCCGGACTCAAAAAAACAAAAAAGTCTGAATAGGTAAAAAGTAAAAAAATCATAAAATAAATCTAGACACGCGGCAGCGTGTCAAGTCAAGTTCAAGCAAAGGAACTGGCTAGCCAGCGCCGAGTGTAATATTACATGAACCACTTGGTGCCACTTTTGACCCTTCTATAACTCAAAACCTTTACAACAAAAACCTAAACACATAAAACTACGTGTGTTTAATTACATCCATAAGGACATGTAGAAGCCCAAATTTCATGAAGCTAGCTCAAACGGTTATAAAGATTTGAAGGTCAAAAAGTCGTAAATTTTAGCACTGACTGACTGACTGACATATAGTACCTAAATCTAACCTACTTCCAGATGACCTAGAAGGATGAAATTTGGAATTCAGCTCGGTAATTGTGTGTAAGCGTAGGAAAAAATCAAAAAATAAAAGAGTCGAAAAATAAGTGGTGTCCCCATCACAGAAAAAACTTGTAATATGCGCTACACAACCGGCCAACGGTGTGTCGACGGCGGCGCGTGGCATTGCCTAGTTTTCTTTATAAAAATAATGATATCCCACCAAAAACATAAATGTAAAAAAGGAGAGCCAAGTTCAATACAAAAATAAAGCTTGGCTGTGGGCTTCGCCGCAAAAAGAACGGAGATCTAAATGAGTGCAAAGTTCTATGCAAAATCGAAATATGTATTTATAGGAACAAAATAACATTATGAACAAGTATTAAACTCTATTTCTTTGCTTTATTGGATACCTATAACAATTGCTGTTATTTAAAAATGTGTCAAAGTCAAAGTCAAAATATTTTATTCATATAGGTATCACTGATACACTTATGCACGTCATTTTTTGGCTTTTCGGAAGGTGCTTTGTCGTGGAGGAGAAGAAAAGCCAGAAACTCCTCAGCACATGTGAGATCTTAAAGTAGGTTAGATTTGACTTGGCCAGTTTGCATTACATCAGTCATTTTATAAAGTTATTCAACATTTTAATTCTGATAAAAACTGGTATATAAAAATAGTAAATACATCATACACCTACGATATGCCGATGATTTATAGTTATCCTGGCGGGTTCACTGGAGGAACTTGGTACAATGCTCGGAAACTTGAACAGCGCCTCACAACGGGTGGGTCTTAAGATGAACATGGACAAGACGAAAATCATGTCAAATGTCCATGTCACACCCATACCGGTTGTTGTTGACGGCGCTGCTCTCGAAGTTGTAGACGAATACATTTACCTGGGACAATTGATCCAGATGGGTAAGCCCAAATTCGAGAAAGAAGTCACTCGTAGAATCCTACTCGGATGGGCTGCGTTCGGGAAACTGCGTCATGTCTTGTCGTCCAAAACACTACCTCAGTGCCTGAAGTCGAAGGTGTTCGAGCAGTGTGTGTTGCCAGCGATGACATACGGATCCGATACGTGGTGCTTCACTATTGGCCTAATCCACAAGCTCAGCGGGCTATGGAGAGGGCTATGCTCGGTATTTCTCTGCGTGATCGAATTAAAAATGAATAAATCCGTAGACGAACAAAGGTAACCCATATAGCTCAAAGAATTAGCCGGCTGACGTGGCAATGGGCTGGCCAAACAGTTCGAAGATAACCTTTGGGGAAGAAAGGTCTTCGAATGGCGCCCACGTCTCGGAAAAATGTCGTCTATATCCAGCAGTGGACCTATCAAGACTGATGGATGGGTGGATGGAGTTTAATATGGAGCCGTCCCCCAACACGACAAAGTTGGAACGAAGTTCCTTATCGCGCGTTATGAAAGGGGGCTGGCTAGACGGAAAATTTTCTAACGAAAATTTGCCACAATACTTTTTGAAGTGATTCAGAGAGTTTTACAGAGATGGCGCTGTACAACTTTCTGAATCACGCTACTAGCGTAAAACTCTCTGAATCACTTCAAAAAACAATACTTAAATCGAAAGGAACTTCGTTCCATCCGGGTGTCCCTTGACACCTCTCAATTTTTTTTATTTAGTTAACTTAAATAATCTATGTATAAAAATCAATAGCTTTTCGTTTGTCTTGCTAAAACTCGAGAATGGCTGGACCGATTTGGCTAATTTTGATTTTGAAATATTTGTGAAACTTCAGGGAAGGTTTAAACGGTGAGAAATATGAATAATAAGTAATGAAAAATACTAAAAACAAACAAATTGTTCCTAGCTGTGAAACATTTGATATCTTTTGTCAAATTGTCATTTGGTTGTCAGATGTTTATAGGTGCGTTCAGAAATTTGTCTGTTTCATAGCTGTAGTATGAGGTCCGATTTCTTTGAAAACTTAACGACCATATTATCTTTCTAATGTAACATCAGCGACATATCTAACTTTTTTATTTTATAACTGACAGTCGAGAGAGAGGGAGAGGGGAAAGAGAAGGGAGATGGGGCTCGAGGGAGACCTCGAGAGGGGTGAGTTGTTAGACAGTACAGAGTTTGCCGGGTCAGCTAGAACATTTGTAATATTCATGTTATTTATGACTTTTTGAAAATTTGTTTTATGACATATTCAGAGTTTTTGTTCTTTTTTGAGTGGGGGTTTTTTAAATTTTAGTTTTATTTTACGGGTTTTAAATTTTCTTGTTTCAAAATGAAATATAGGTAAGTACAAATCGTGTTTTACCATTGGGGGCCATCCATTAATTACGTCACACGTTAGGGGGAAGGGGGGATCGATATAGTGTGGGGTGAAAGGGGTGCTACTATTTCGTGACGTCACATTTCAAAATCTACTAATATTAACCATATTATATACTAACAACTGAAGGCAGTCGGTATAATCCAAGGGCATATTCCGAAAAGTAGGAGCCAAGGTAAGCGGGCTCCTCTTGGCGGTAAATAGACACGTCTGCGTTTTAGCGGCGTTGAATCTCACAAGATTGGCTTCACCCCACTCGGACACAGCCCGAAGTGTGAGATTCACACTAGCCACCATGGCCTCTCTTTGAGACTGAATTTTGTCCCGACTGGCCCTGAGACTTGGTAGGTATCTCTCTACCACTGTGCTATCGTCTGCGTACCCATAAATACCGGGCATAAGCAGGTCATTCAGTTTTGCGCCGCAAAACATAAGCAGGTTATTCAGACTCAGAGCTTAAACCTTATACACGCTCAATCATGCTGTACGTCCCGCCAAGGCAATGCACAATGCACGATGCAAAAGTCATGAATAGGCTTGACGTACGTCGGTAATTATTATTAATTGTTTGCTGGATTTGCACGACCAATTTTCGTCCTGTTTTCCACGCCTTAGGAAATTTTCCCTGCTCGAGACAGGCATTCAGGAGTCCCCTTAGTCGCTACTCCAGGGACTCTGCGGCGTCTAGGGCGGAAACCAGCACTCGACCCGGAACACCATCGGGACCCGGGGCGGTATTTTTGGAGCGCAACCTTGCCACAGCGGCGCCAACTCAACTCAACTCCCCTCCCCCTCCCCTGTACAATGCTTCCTAAAAAATTTATAAATAATATGTGAGTAAAATTTATAATATGTGACGTCACACTAGGGGTGACAACGATGGGGAGGGGTCAAAAAGTCATGAAATTAGTGTGACGTAATTTATGGATGGCCCCTTGTTGATTAACTAAATTCACCCCCTTCCTCGTAACTACCCCCCTGTTGAAATTAAACGATATTTGAAGAAAACTACGCGTTTTATTTTGTATAAGAATAAACAGAATCAGATTTGTTACAGAGCAGATTGAAAAGTCAAAATCAAAAATATGACGTCACATATTAAAGAACGTGTCAATTTTAAAAAGAAAACTACAACACTCTCTCCAAATTGTAACGTTCTTCACCTTAATAATATAAGATTACAGTAGGTACATACACTCCTTAACTCCACATAGTAACAAAATCATCAATAGTTACACAGTAGGTACCTACATCATTTAAATCTACAGATTTAATACAATTACAATTGTTATAACATACCTACCTAATGCTCAATAAACTTATATTTTAACTAAACTAAATTTCCATCTACTTCCCCAGTTAAAATACATTTGTCAGAGTGACTATTAGTGAAGCCAAATTTCTTCAAAACCGAATCGAATTTCTGATTCAAACATGTAGGAGCTTGCTTCAAGACATACAAGGACCTCTTAAATTTACAAACAAACCCTTCAGGTACAACCAGACCTTTAAGTGGAGTCAATATGTTTTCTTCATATTTCAATAAAGAAATGCAGTTTTTGCATCAAACTGCACCATTTTCAAATTATCCTGACACACTTTAGAAAACAATACTCTTACAGAGTCATACCTGTTTCACAGTAGGTAAAAATGTCTCCTTGTAGTCGACTTCATAACTTTGTGAACATTCAAGAGTACAGAGTCTTGATTTGTAGATCGGAGCTGAAGAGTTCTTTATTTTGTGCGGAAGACCCACTTACAGCCAATTGTTCTCACTCCCACAGATTCTTTTACCAACTCCCAGGTCTCATTCTCTCTGTGTGTTTTCAGCTCTTTTTGTATAGACTTTTCTCTTGTCTTTAGTGTGTCGAGCAGTTGATCTCCATCTTGACAAAGGTAAGTATTAGAATCATGTTTCATATTCCTACTTTTAGATCTAGAGTTGTTGAAGTTATACTTCTTTTGGCGCGATGGTGAAAAATGATGAGAGTGAATTTCTACGATGCGCGCGCACACCGACACCTAAATTCTACAACGTGAAGTTAGCTAAATTCTGTATTTTTTCTGTATGCAAAAAAGTTTTCACAGTATTTACCTCATTACAAACGATTTTATAATCGATTGAATTGATTCATAATAATCGATTGATGGAATATAATAATATATTTTATGTATTATTTGTTAATTATAATTATAATATTAATTTATTTCTTACATGTTTTCGTATTCCATACATATTAAAACTATGTAATATATTTAGAATTACCATTCAATCGTTACGCTAATTTTATTAAATTAAATTTCGAATATTTTGACATCGATTAATCGATTGACAACAAAGATGATATAATCCCTAATAATGTCATTTTGGTAACCATAGTATTTATAAATAACACCACTGTACTGTCATATTTGTCATCGATCTTTCATTTCACGCGTGGTTTTTTGTATTTTTCTATTAAATATTTTCAGCGTACCTATTTGGAGTCGTATTTACTATTGAAACTCATGGACACGCACGCAGTTATTTTAATTTACTGTTGTATTCGATTTCGTACTTGTGTTTTGGTGAATGTGTTTTCGCAGTTTCGCTACAATTTCTGGCAAACCAATACTATGTGAATATGGACTACTTAATCGCCTGTTTTGTGACTGACAAAGGTTCAGAATAAGTCCTGAACACTGGATAACGTACCCTATACATCTTTAGAAGATCAGTAGTTTGCTGTGGCCATACTTACAATGAGTATGTTATGGTATCTTGATTGGGCAAGGTACCAACGAAATATAGCGCCTCCTGCACAACTAGACGAAATATTAATATAAATGATAACTAATAAAATCTCTTGAAATATGCAATAGCTTTTATTATACAACCTTTTTATGACATTCGTTTTGGGTAAAAACCATTTAAGTAGTAGATAGTATAATAGACACCCGCCAACTTAGTTTTAACCATTAAACTCGTAGATTCTATTGGCAAGTCACGTATTAATTTTGGGATTTTATTATAGAAATGTACACCAAGCCCTATGAAAGATCGTTGCACTTTACTTTGGCGGAATGAAGGCGTAATTAATTGATACATTCTTTTTGTTTGGCGATTATTAATATCAAAATTTTGTTATTACGCGTTTATATTCTTCCTTATAAAAACTACATTATTAATTTATTAAGTTGGTTAACCTTAGCTGTGTGTTGTAATGTTTAGTTTGTACGATTCCCTAACATGAAATATTACATGTTTCTTCTGATGTATATAAATATTATTTACTAGGTTGATCCAAAAGTAACGATAGTAAAAATGATACACGTTCAAATAAAATAATGTATTATTTTACAGTCTCCTAACTAATCAGTTCACATTCTCGGTAGTTATATTAAAATTACAACAAATTGAATTGCTTTAAATTGGGTTGGCATACGAATGATCCAAACGCACGCCTAATGATAAATAATTACTATCGGACGAACATGAATCATCAAAACTGCTCTCAGATTCCGTATCACACTCGTCTTTCAATTCTATAATAAATTTATCAATTTCCGCGTCTAAGCTTCCATCCATTTTACAAAACTTATCCTCAATATGTCGCACATGTTTTATACGCAGTCGGGTTTTTTGTATTTTTTAATTTTTTTGTGTGTAATAGACCTATCATTGATTCAGTTGGAAAAAATATTAGAACACGATTTCGTGAGCCATGACCACGTTTTATGCTATAATATGTACCTACGTTTGCCCAAAATTCTTCTGTATTTTCATTGAGCGACTCAGTTTCTTTTGTTTTTGAAGTTATACTTCTTTTGGCGCGATGGTGAAAAATGATGAGAGTGAATTTCTACGATGCGCGCGCACACCGACACCTAAATTCTACAACGTGAAGTTAGCTAAATTCTGTATTTTTTCTGTATGCAAAAAAGTTTTCACAGTATTTACCTCATTACAAACGATTTTATAATCGATTGAATTGATTCATAATAATCGATTGATGGAATATAATAATATATTTTATGTATTATTTGTTAATTATAATTATAATATTAATTTATTTCTTACATGTTTTCGTATTCCATACATATTAAAACTATGTAATATATTTAGAATTACCATTCAATCGTTACGCTAATTTTATTAAATTAAATTTCGAATATTTTGACATCGATTAATCGATTGACAACAAAGATGATATAATCCCTAATAATGTCATTTTGGTAACCATAGTATTTATAAATAACACCACTGTACTGTCATATTTGTCATCGATCTTTCATTTCACGCGTGGTTTTTTGTATTTTTCTATTAAATATTTTCAGCGTACCTATTTGGAGTCGTATTTACTATTGAAACTCATGGACACGCACGCAGTTATTTTAATTTACTGTTGTATTCGATTTCGTACTTGTGTTTTGGTGAATGTGTTTTCGCAGTTTCGCTACAATTTCTGGCAAACCAATACTATGTGAATATGGACTACTTAATCGCCTGTTTTGTGACTGACAAAGGTTCAGAATAAGTCCTGAACACTGGATAACGTACCCTATACATCTTTAGAAGATCAGTAGTTTGCTGTGGCCATACTTACAATGAGTATGTTATGGTATCTTGATTGGGCAAGGTACCAACGAAATATAGCGCCTCCTGCACAACTAGACGAAATATTAATATAAATGATAACTAATAAAATCTCTTGAAATATGCAATAGCTTTTATTATACAACCTTTTTATGACATTCGTTTTGGGTAAAAACCATTTAAGTAGTAGATAGTATAATAGACACCCGCCAACTTAGTTTTAACCATTAAACTCGTAGATTCTATTGGCAAGTCACGTATTAATTTTGGGATTTTATTATAGAAATGTACACCAAGCCCTATGAAAGATCGTTGCACTTTACTTTGGCGGAATGAAGGCGTAATTAATTGATACATTCTTTTTGTTTGGCGATTATTAATATCAAAATTTTGTTATTACGCGTTTATATTCTTCCTTATAAAAACTACATTATTAATTTATTAAGTTGGTTAACCTTAGCTGTGTGTTGTAATGTTTAGTTTGTACGATTCCCTAACATGAAATATTACATGTTTCTTCTGATGTATATAAATATTATTTACTAGGTTGATCCAAAAGTAACGATAGTAAAAATGATACACGTTCAAATAAAATAATGTATTATTTTACAGTCTCCTAACTAATCAGTTCACATTCTCGGTAGTTATATTAAAATTACAACAAATTGAATTGCTTTAAATTGGGTTGGCATACGAATGATCCAAACGCACGCCTAATGATAAATAATTACTATCGGACGAACATGAATCATCAAAACTGCTCTCAGATTCCGTATCACACTCGTCTTTCAATTCTATAATAAATTTATCAATTTCCGCGTCTAAGCTTCCATCCATTTTACAAAACTTATCCTCAATATGTCGCACATGTTTTATACGCAGTCGGGTTTTTTGTATTTTTTAATTTTTTTGTGTGTAATAGACCTATCATTGATTCAGTTGGAAAAAATATTAGAACACGATTTCGTGAGCCATGACCACGTTTTATGCTATAATATGTACCTACGTTTGCCCAAAATTCTTCTGTATTTTCATTGAGCGACTCAGTTTCTTTTGTTTTTTGTATTTATAACACTATTTTCTATTTTAATTTTCAATATTATATTACATAGGTAGAAAATGCAAAAAATCGGGAGAAACGGTCGCTAAAACGGGATATCGGGAGACGATAACCAAAATCAGTAGATCTCCCGATAAATCGGGAACTTTTGCAACACTCGTCACTTGACAGCAAGTAATGCTAATCTAATGGGAAGGTAATGACAGCTTGTCAGAGGTAAAATAACTGTGAACGGACTGTAGTAGTAAATAGTAATCGATACTTGTCTTTGGGACTAGGAGCACATTCTTTTTCTCTCCTTAATCTGTATTAAAGTTTAATGCCTGTCGGAAAATAAATTATTCTTCAACTGAACTGAATAAAATCTTTCATTCCCTCCCCCCCACAAAAACTGGTTTTACAGCATGGTATCGTAATAGTTCTCGTAATAGAACATAGATGGTGTTTTTACAATTGTAAAAACAGAAAAAAAAGATTTACAATTGATTTGTTTTTGCAATTGTAAAAACACCATCTATGTTCTATTACGAGAACTATTACGATACGTAGCAAAGTAATATTAGAATATACTACAAAATTAATCACAGATGGCGCTTAACTTATATATTTTGGCTATAGAGATTCGTAAATTAAATTATTTCAAGATATTATTTCATTTTTATTTTTAGTATTGCTGTTTTTGAATATTGTATTTTGAACAATGTTTTTTTAATATTGTTTTTTGATTTTTTTTTATGTCAAAGAAGTATAACTTCTCACGCGCGTACAAAAGTACACGCACCCTTTTTTTTTATATTTGAAGTCTCATTTATGTTTACTTCTCTTTCAGGTACATCATTACAGAAGAAAAACTCATCATCAGATAGATTCACTGACATATCATGCTCACTATCCGGAGTATTTTGTATGTTTGAATTATCTGATGGCATACTTAAATTTATTACATTGCTATTCACATTTTCTGTTAATGGAACCATTGTATATTTTCTCTGTGTTGAATTTTCATAAAATTCAACATCTCTACTAATAAGTATTTTCCTTCTTTTAGGATCTAATAATCTGTAGCCCTTAGTTGTTTCGGAATAGCCAACAAAAATCATTTTACTTGCCTTAGCATCCAGCTTTTGACATTTACTTTTGGGTATATAAGCCAAAACCTCACATCCAAAAATTCTCAGGTGTTTCAAATCAGGCTTCTTCCCGGACCATAGTTCTTCAGGGGTAACGTATGAAATAGATCTTGTTGGACATCTATTTGTTATATAAGCCGCTGCTGCTACTGCTTCCGCCCAATAGGATTTCTGCAAATTAGCATTGAGTAACATACAACGAGCTCTCTCCATCAATATGCGGTTCATACGCCCCGCTAACCCATTTTGTTTTTGGGTATATGGATTAGAAGTTTCATGTATAATGCCTGCATTTTGAATGTATTCCTTAAATTCGTTACTAAGGTACTCTCTACCATTATCGGTTCTTATTCTCTTTATTTTGAGATCCAGTTGATTTTCAACCAATACTTTAAATTGTTTGAATTTACTAAATACTTCAGACTTATTTCTAAGAAAATAAACAAATACTTTCCTGGTGTTATCATCCACAAAAGTAAGGATGTATTGTGCCCCTCCTACTGACTTTACTTCCAAAGGTCCACAAACGTCAGAATGTACAAGTTTTAGAGGCTTCTTTACTCGGGAGCCTTCTTTCGGAAATGGGAGTCGGAACTGTTTACTTTCTTGACAGTATTCACACACCATTTTTGACTTGTTTTCATTGAGCTTGATCCCGTCTGTACATTTGGGAAGTTTATTCATATCAGATAAGTTGAGGTGGGCCATCCTTTGATGCCATATGTAGCTGTCACTTTCTACATCTGTGTTACATATATAGGCTGGTATTTTATTT
Organism: Thymelicus lineola; assembly: GCA_963932265.1. Taxonomy (NCBI): domain Eukaryota; kingdom Metazoa; phylum Arthropoda; class Insecta; order Lepidoptera; family Hesperiidae; genus Thymelicus; species Thymelicus lineola. The sequence continues at coordinate 7,735 of CAWVQL010000343.1, read as the reverse complement.
ATGTTTAGGCGATACATATTGTTTACTAACTCACAAGCCGCAACTTCTTCTTTTGAATTGTTGAGTATTTTACAGCCATTCTTGCAAAACTGTACGGAACACCCCTTCTTTATGAGTTGACTTACGGAGAGAAGATTTCTTGCTAACTCAGGTACATATAACACATTAGTTACTTGTATAGTTTCGCTTTTTCCATTGCTTTGAGTTACAGACAGGTTAACTTTACCACAGCTTTTCACAGTGAGCATTTTATCGTCTGCGATACGGATGCTTGTAATCGGTGCTGGTGATTCATCATACAGCCAGTCCTGCTTCATGGTCATGTGCATGGATGCTCCTGAATCAATAAACCAACAATTACTTTCATTTGCTGTTGACATTGCTGAGAATGCTGCAACATATCCAGTTTCTTTTCCTGTCTCTTTATTGTTATTCTTTTTAGTTCTGCAATACTTGCTTAGGTGACCATACTTATTACATTTAAAGCAACGGGGGCCTTTGTTAAACTTTGTTGTATTTTCTGGGCCTCTTTGCTTCATTTTACCACTTTTTCCAGCATACAATGCCACTGACTCGGAGCCCTTTATTTCTTGCAGGAGCTTAGTCTTTACGGAATCTGCTGTTATCGGCACACCGGAACTTTCAAGGGCCATTATCATGGGTTTATATACTTCGGGTAAACCGGCGAGAAGTAATGTACCCAACCATTCATCATTGACCTCAAACGAAATATTTCGTAGTTTATGCGCCGTAGTCATTATTCTGTTTACGTAGTCTTCTATATTATGGCAGTTATCTAAAGTAGTCGTTATCAAGTCTTTTAGTAGACCCACACGGCGAGTTAGCCCTTTATCATCGAACGCTTTTTGTAAATTAGTCCAAACCTCTTTTGCAGTCTTCGCCTCTTGAATGTGTATATAATTTACAGAATCAATCAATAATATTATTTTTGTTTTTGCTTTTAGGTCAAGCTTCGGATCAATATCCTTACCATTATTTTCAATACAACACAAAAGTTCCTCATGCTGCAAATAAGTTTGTACTGCAAATCTCCATGTATTGTAATTCTCGCGTCCAATCAGTTTTTCTATGAGGGTCATTGCATTTGAAGACATAGTGAAAAACTTGGTTTCTTTTGTTTTACACAATGACACCACGTTGAGCTTAGATCGTATCACTTTTACAATGACCGGCGAACTAATATCAAATATATCACTGCCTACTACTTTTACTATCAGATTACAGATCTGGGCCCATAACCTGTTGAAATTAAACGATATTTGAAGAAAACTACGCGTTTTATTTTGTATAAGAATAAACAGAATCAGATTTGTTACAGAGCAGATTGAAAAGTCAAAATCAAAAATATGACGTCACATATTAAAGAACGTGTCAATTTTAAAAAGAAAACTACAACACCCCCCCCCCCCCCCTCAAACAGTCAATTTAGTACTACACAAATCAAACCCTTTCATTTGATACCCCACTCGGGTATGTTCGTTGAATTCAGTAAATTCATCTCCTTCTTAACTATATGAACTACTATAACTACCCCACCCCCCTTCAAACAGCCAATTTTGTAATACATAGAAATATGATGATTCGTGGTGTTATTAAAATGAAAAATAATTAATTTAATAATTGGATCAAAATGTGGTAGTCGGCGTACAGTTTGTGTAAATTTTTACGTAAAACACGCGAGCATGGCGGGAAAAAACGCAATACGTCCTCACGCTGTCACTGCCGGGTCGGCACTGGTTTAATATATTTAATGCGGTCCATAATATAGTTCAGTTTGCAACTATTATTAACAAACGAAAACATTATTTTTTCATAAAATAAAATTTTGATTATATTAAATGATTAACTTAAGATTAATTAATGTGTATTTTTTAAAATTTCCTTAAAGTGTTTCTAATTAATAGAAAAAAAAAGGGTGCGTGTACTTTTGTACGCGCGTGAGAAGTTATACTTCTTTGACATAAAAAAAAATCAAAAAACAATATTAAAAAAACATTGTTCAAAATACAATATTCAAAAACAGCAATACTAAAAATAAAAATGAAATAATATCTTGAAATAATTTAATTTACGAATCTCTATAGCCAAAATATATAAGTTAAGCGCCATCTGTGATTAATTTTGTAGTATATTCTAATATTACTTTGCTACGTATCGTAATAGTTCTCGTAATAGAACATAGATGGTGTTTTTACAATTGCAAAAACAAATCAATTGTAAATCTTTTTTTTCTGTTTTTACAATTGTAAAAACACCATCTATGTTCTATTACGAGAACTATTACGATACCATGCTGTAAAACCAGTTTTTGTGGGGGGGAGGGAATGAAAGATTTTATTCAGTTCAGTTGAAGAATAATTTATTTTCCGACAGGCATTAAACTTTAATACAGATTAAGGAGAGAAAAAGAATGTGCTCCTAGTCCCAAAGACAAGTATCGATTACTATTTACTACTACAGTCCGTTCACAGTTATTTTACCTCTGACAAGCTGTCATTACCTTCCCATTAGATTAGCATTACTTGCTGTCAAGTGACGAGTGTTGCAAAAGTTCCCGATTTATCGGGAGATCTACTGATTTTGGTTATCGTCTCCCGATATCCCGTTTTAGCGACCGTTTCTCCCGATTTTTTGCATTTTCTACCTATGTAATATAATATTGAAAATTAAAATAGAAAATAGTGTTATAAATACAAAAAACAAAAGAAACTGAGTCGCTCAATGAAAATACAGAAGAATTTTGGGCAAACGTAGGTACATATTATAGCATAAAACGTGGTCATGGCTCACGAAATCGTGTTCTAATATTTTTTCCAACTGAATCAATGATAGGTCTATTACACACAAAAAAATTAAAAAATACAAAAAACCCGACTGCGTATAAAACATGTGCGACATATTGAGGATAAGTTTTGTAAAATGGATGGAAGCTTAGACGCGGAAATTGATAAATTTATTATAGAATTGAAAGACGAGTGTGATACGGAATCTGAGAGCAGTTTTGATGATTCATGTTCGTCCGATAGTAATTATTTATCATTAGGCGTGCGTTTGGATCATTCGTATGCCAACCCAATTTAAAGCAATTCAATTTGTTGTAATTTTAATATAACTACCGAGAATGTGAACTGATTAGTTAGGAGACTGTAAAATAATACATTATTTTATTTGAACGTGTATCATTTTTACTATCGTTACTTTTGGATCAACCTAGTAAATAATATTTATATACATCAGAAGAAACATGTAATATTTCATGTTAGGGAATCGTACAAACTAAACATTACAACACACAGCTAAGGTTAACCAACTTAATAAATTAATAATGTAGTTTTTATAAGGAAGAATATAAACGCGTAATAACAAAATTTTGATATTAATAATCGCCAAACAAAAAGAATGTATCAATTAATTACGCCTTCATTCCGCCAAAGTAAAGTGCAACGATCTTTCATAGGGCTTGGTGTACATTTCTATAATAAAATCCCAAAATTAATACGTGACTTGCCAATAGAATCTACGAGTTTAATGGTTAAAACTAAGTTGGCGGGTGTCTATTATACTATCTACTACTTAAATGGTTTTTACCCAAAACGAATGTCATAAAAAGGTTGTATAATAAAAGCTATTGCATATTTCAAGAGATTTTATTAGTTATCATTTATATTAATATTTCGTCTAGTTGTGCAGGAGGCGCTATATTTCGTTGGTACCTTGCCCAATCAAGATACCATAACATACTCATTGTAAGTATGGCCACAGCAAACTACTGATCTTCTAAAGATGTATAGGGTACGTTATCCAGTGTTCAGGACTTATTCTGAACCTTTGTCAGTCACAAAACAGGCGATTAAGTAGTCCATATTCACATAGTATTGGTTTGCCAGAAATTGTAGCGAAACTGCGAAAACACATTCACCAAAACACAAGTACGAAATCGAATACAACAGTAAATTAAAATAACTGCGTGCGTGTCCATGAGTTTCAATAGTAAATACGACTCCAAATAGGTACGCTGAAAATATTTAATAGAAAAATACAAAAAACCACGCGTGAAATGAAAGATCGATGACAAATATGACAGTACAGTGGTGTTATTTATAAATACTATGGTTACCAAAATGACATTATTAGGGATTATATCATCTTTGTTGTCAATCGATTAATCGATGTCAAAATATTCGAAATTTAATTTAATAAAATTAGCGTAACGATTGAATGGTAATTCTAAATATATTACATAGTTTTAATATGTATGGAATACGAAAACATGTAAGAAATAAATTAATATTATAATTATAATTAACAAATAATACATAAAATATATTATTATATTCCATCAATCGATTATTATGAATCAATTCAATCGATTATAAAATCGTTTGTAATGAGGTAAATACTGTGAAAACTTTTTTGCATACAGAAAAAATACAGAATTTAGCTAACTTCACGTTGTAGAATTTAGGTGTCGGTGTGCGCGCGCATCGTAGAAATTCACTCTCATCATTTTTCACCATCGCGCCAAAAGAAGTATAACTTCAAAAACAAAAGAAACTGAGTCGCTCAATGAAAATACAGAAGAATTTTGGGCAAACGTAGGTACATATTATAGCATAAAACGTGGTCATGGCTCACGAAATCGTGTTCTAATATTTTTTCCAACTGAATCAATGATAGGTCTATTACACACAAAAAAATTAAAAAATACAAAAAACCCGACTGCGTATAAAACATGTGCGACATATTGAGGATAAGTTTTGTAAAATGGATGGAAGCTTAGACGCGGAAATTGATAAATTTATTATAGAATTGAAAGACGAGTGTGATACGGAATCTGAGAGCAGTTTTGATGATTCATGTTCGTCCGATAGTAATTATTTATCATTAGGCGTGCGTTTGGATCATTCGTATGCCAACCCAATTTAAAGCAATTCAATTTGTTGTAATTTTAATATAACTACCGAGAATGTGAACTGATTAGTTAGGAGACTGTAAAATAATACATTATTTTATTTGAACGTGTATCATTTTTACTATCGTTACTTTTGGATCAACCTAGTAAATAATATTTATATACATCAGAAGAAACATGTAATATTTCATGTTAGGGAATCGTACAAACTAAACATTACAACACACAGCTAAGGTTAACCAACTTAATAAATTAATAATGTAGTTTTTATAAGGAAGAATATAAACGCGTAATAACAAAATTTTGATATTAATAATCGCCAAACAAAAAGAATGTATCAATTAATTACGCCTTCATTCCGCCAAAGTAAAGTGCAACGATCTTTCATAGGGCTTGGTGTACATTTCTATAATAAAATCCCAAAATTAATACGTGACTTGCCAATAGAATCTACGAGTTTAATGGTTAAAACTAAGTTGGCGGGTGTCTATTATACTATCTACTACTTAAATGGTTTTTACCCAAAACGAATGTCATAAAAAGGTTGTATAATAAAAGCTATTGCATATTTCAAGAGATTTTATTAGTTATCATTTATATTAATATTTCGTCTAGTTGTGCAGGAGGCGCTATATTTCGTTGGTACCTTGCCCAATCAAGATACCATAACATACTCATTGTAAGTATGGCCACAGCAAACTACTGATCTTCTAAAGATGTATAGGGTACGTTATCCAGTGTTCAGGACTTATTCTGAACCTTTGTCAGTCACAAAACAGGCGATTAAGTAGTCCATATTCACATAGTATTGGTTTGCCAGAAATTGTAGCGAAACTGCGAAAACACATTCACCAAAACACAAGTACGAAATCGAATACAACAGTAAATTAAAATAACTGCGTGCGTGTCCATGAGTTTCAATAGTAAATACGACTCCAAATAGGTACGCTGAAAATATTTAATAGAAAAATACAAAAAACCACGCGTGAAATGAAAGATCGATGACAAATATGACAGTACAGTGGTGTTATTTATAAATACTATGGTTACCAAAATGACATTATTAGGGATTATATCATCTTTGTTGTCAATCGATTAATCGATGTCAAAATATTCGAAATTTAATTTAATAAAATTAGCGTAACGATTGAATGGTAATTCTAAATATATTACATAGTTTTAATATGTATGGAATACGAAAACATGTAAGAAATAAATTAATATTATAATTATAATTAACAAATAATACATAAAATATATTATTATATTCCATCAATCGATTATTATGAATCAATTCAATCGATTATAAAATCGTTTGTAATGAGGTAAATACTGTGAAAACTTTTTTGCATACAGAAAAAATACAGAATTTAGCTAACTTCACGTTGTAGAATTTAGGTGTCGGTGTGCGCGCGCATCGTAGAAATTCACTCTCATCATTTTTCACCATCGCGCCAAAAGAAGTATAACTTCAAAAAAATACTTACTTCGAAGGAAATTACGTTATTTCAAAAAATTTTTCTGCTATATTTGGATAAAAATTTAAAAAACTGGCTAGGCTACTTAATAATAGACCGTATATTTATGTTATTTATATTTTTGAAGTTATACTTCTTTTGGCGCGATGGTGAAAAATGATGAGAGTGAATTTCTACGATGCGCGCGCACACCGACACCTAAATTCTGCATCGTGAAGTTAGCTCAATTCTGTATTTTTTCTGTATGCAAAAAAGTTTTCACAGTATTTACCTCATTACAAACGATTTTATAATCGATTGAATTGATTCATAATAATCGATTGATGGAATATAATAATATATTTTATGTATTATTTGTTAATTATAATTATAATATTAATTTATTTCTTACATGTTTTCGTATTCCATACATATTAAAACTATGTAATATATTTAGAATTACCATTCAATCGTTACGCTAATTTTATTAAATTACATTTCGAATATTTTGACATCGATTAATCGATTGACAACAAAGATGATGTAATCCCTAATAATGTCATTTTGGTAACCATAGTATTTATAAATAACACCACTGTACTGTCATATTTGTCATCGATCTTTCATGTTTCTACGCGTGGTTTTTTGTATTTTTCTATTAAATATTTTCAGCGTACCTATTTGGAGTCCTATTTACTATTGAAACTCATCGACACGCACACAGTTATTTTAATTTACTGTTGTATTCGATTTCGTACTTGTGTTTTGGTGAATGTGTTATCGCAGTTTCGCTACAATTTCTGGCAAACCAATACTATATGAATATGGACTACTTAATCGCCTGTTTTGTGACTGACAAAGGTTCAGAATAAGTCCTGAACACTGGATAACGTACCCTATACATCTTTAGAAGATCAGTAGTTTGCTGTGGCCATACTTACAATGAGTATGTTATGGTATCTTGATTGGGCAAGGTACCAACGAAATATAGCGCCTCCTGCACAACTAGACGAAATATTAATATAAATGATAACTAATAAAATCTCTTGAAATATGCAATAGCTTTTATTATACAACCTTTTTATGACATTCGTTTTGGGTAAAAACCATTTAAGTAGTAGATAGTATAATAGACACCCGCCAACTTAGTTGTAACCATTAAACTCGTAGATTCTATTGGCAAGTCACGTATTAATTTTGGGATTTTATTATAGAAATGTACACCAAGCCCTATGAAAGATCGTTGCACTTTACTTTGGCGGAACGAAGGCGTAATTAATTGATACATTCTTTTTGTTTGGCGATTATTAATATCAAAATTTTGTTTATACGCGTTTATATTCTT